>JANHZT010008494.1:6335-21536 GCA_032468215.1 Stegonotus admiraltiensis | reverse complement strand
TGCAGCCTGAAATGGAGCCATGCCAGGCTGTGGCGGCTTAGCCAGCCACGCAACCATGGTGGGGATGGTGGGGGGGGCACAAGTTCCGGGGAGGGGGGCTAGTGCGACTTACCTGTAGGCAGGGGGCAACAGCTCAGTTGTGGTGCAGGGCAGGCAGGCACCACATGGGAAGGCAGCTTAGGCAGGCAAGGTGCCTGGGAGGTGAGAAGTGACTGGGCGGGATGGCTGGGTGGGGTGACCGAGCAGAGACTGGGTGACCGGTTTAGGGGCGTGGCCAGCCCCCAGTCGCTACCAGTTCAGTGACCCAGGAAAAATTACCAATACTGGTTCACCCAAACTGGTGTGAACCGGTAGAAACCCACCACTAATCCCAATGGCTCATTGGCCAAGGAATGCATTCTGTTGGCAAAGCCATGGAGCAAGTGCAACATGCCCAGGTAGTCCCTGTGCACATCCAGGCCTAGGGTGCAGTGCATCTGTGAGAGGAGGCCCTTCATTTCTGGATGAAATTCAAACCTCTGTTGCTTAAAACTAAAAATCACACATTCAAATTTGTCCTCTTGAAATAGGATATTTTTTGGTTTTAACTTCTCTGCCGAAAAAAAATCCCTCTTTTTTTCTTACGTAAAATTCTGATAGAAATTTCTTTAAGGAGAATTGTATTTATATTATTAATCTTTAGTCTTTAATTAAAATGCTGATGCAAAATGTGGTCCCTTGTTTTCTTCCTGGCAAACTGTACCAAAACATCCTTTGCATCACTTCTGTTCTCACAAACCTTGAATTTATTCTATATAGTTTGTATATCAATTTGTTCTAAGTCTCAAATAAAGTTCCTTCTCTCTCAATCCCGATACAGCCAAATTATCTAGTTCTCTTTCCAACTCTGTCTACAGGTAGTCCTCAACCTACAACCACAATGTATCTTGCCCATTATGGTCAAAAGTGGCGATGTCTATTAAGCAAGACACTTAATGACCCCCACCCTTGTCTCCCTGATGCAATTGTTAAACAAATGTTTAGCAACTAGCCCTAGGAGGCCTAGTGCAGGCAGAGGCCATCTCCCCCAGGTCTCCTAAGGGCTCCCCCACTCTGATACACCCTGTATTCTATTTCCCATCCCTCGGGGTCGACACAGTCCTTGGACTGGCTTTTGTCCTCCCCCAGGCCTTTCCCTTCCCACTGAGTCCCCACAGAGTTTGGGTCTCCTCCATACACCTCATTACCCATCATTCACTTAAATTTTGAAGATGTCTGGAATTTGAGAGGTTTCCTCAGGACTGCACAGACCACAATTAGGAAAGCGGAAGGGAGAGGTCAGTTCTTTGGCCATGTCATGGCCTCCTGGAAGCAGCCACCATTTCAGCAGAATTGCAAAGAACTGTGAACACACTGAAAATGGCAGCCGCTTCTGGGAGCCAACTGCATGGCCCAGGGATGAGTGGGCTACCCTCTTTCCTGAACATGATGTTCAAAGATCTTCAAAACTTAAGTGTGCAGTGGATGATGGGTGGGTGGAGATTAGGCTCAAATCCTGCAGGGACCTAGTGGGGTGGGATAGGGGAGAGGCAGTGGGGGCACTGCAGTGTACCTGCAATCAGTCGTAAAGGCAAATGACTATGAGGGCACTGCAGTGGCCGTAACTTTAAAATGGGGTTAAATGCAGCAGTGCAGGAAGTGATGGGCATGCCTCCACATAGCTATGTGACATCTCTTGTTTATGAGCTGCACTGGCTGCCAGTTTACCTCTGGATACCATTTGAATGTTTATTATGATGCATAAAGCCCTACATGGGATAGGTCTGGCTTTTTGAAGGACTATCTCCTCTGGTATCTATTGACCGGTAGATCCAATAGGATTGGCATTTCCATATTACTTCAATTAAGGAGTGCCATCTACAGGAACCCTGAAGGAGTGCATTCTCTATTGTGGTACCAGTCCTCTATCATGAGATTTTCCTTGAAATCCGGACTCTTTAATGGTCCAAAGAACCTTAAAAACTTGGCTCTTCTATTAAGATTCTCTGCACTGCATTATATAGTTTTTCCTACATTGTCTGGGCCTTTGAATCTTTCCATGCTATACATATAACAAAAATATAGTTAGTTAGCCATCTATTCTCTTTTTCCTTATTTTATCAACCATCTAAATTCAATATCATTATTGCCATTATAGTCTTTTAGGACATAAGCCATTTTATTTTGATATATCATCTGATTTGTGGTAATTTTTTCTATGAGTTTTATTATTTTAGTATTTCACATGTTGTATGTCTATTTGGCATGGATTGGATTTCTAAATACTGTCAACAAATAATATTTCCTTAAGTTTTGACTCTCTGCTACATCACTTCACTACTGCCCATATTGATTCATTCACACAATTCATGACACTTTATACTAAGATATCTGCTTTTCTCTTTCTCTCTCTCATTCTTCCTTGTGAACAGTGCTGATTCAGGGCTGCAATCTGTACTAATAAGCAGGTGGAGCAGGACATTTGAGGCAAAGGACATTAAAAATAATCAGATGGGTAGAATTTTACCACAGTCTTGTTGAAGCCATTTGATTACCCATCTCAGACCCAGCCTACTTTTGCTTTGAACATAAACTTCCCAAGTACATAAAAACATTTTTATTTTACATAATCCTTTAACTTTTAAAAAATATTTCACAAACTCTTTATTCAGTTTTTCAGCTTTCTTTGACAGAAAAATATTAAAATACCTACATCTTAAACCTTAGCATTTTCATATTTATCTCCTCTAAAATGGAGTTTTAGCGGATAACCAATGAAACCCAAACTGTTCCTCTTCAGCGATCTACTTATTTAAACAATAGTAAAGCCAAAGAAAACATATTAGCCGTGAATGAAAAGTATGTATAGATTTTCTTTCTATGTATCTTTTTTCTATTGTAGTGGGTGTCCAACAAAATTCACAGAAACACACTAAAAATAAGCACATGTTCTGTTTTTCAATTGAAAAATACATTTTCCTCAAATATAATGCAAACTTGCAGCCCAATTGCTCCATCTAGTGATTGCTAGCTTTCACAACACCAATCTCTAGTAGTACCAAGGCAGCTTATCTTTGGAAAGTAAAATATTTGGCATCATTGAATGGCCCAAAGGTGTTTTTTTCCAAGAGGCAACTTTTTTGTTTTTCTTCGAAGATGTTTCCCTTCTCATCCAAGAAGTTTCTTCAGCTCTCACTCAGTCAGAAGCTTTGGAATAACCATGATCTGGATAACTGAGAATGTCCACAGACATTTAGTCATCATTGAATGCCTATTTTAAATGTAAACCTTTATCAGGAATGGGGACGGGGTTATGTACTAGATCTTTCTAAAACTCAGGATGGGGAAAAGGAAATTGTTCCTGAACAGCAATTCAATCAAAGATCATACGAAAAGAAGCTGTCTAAAAGGAATAACAAATAAAAGTAGCATAAGGAGTGAGGAAATAGAATATAAAATTTCTGAATGTTAAGTAAATTGTTGCTCGGAAACTTGCTTGAGTTTAATCAAAGCTATATTTCTATTAAGCAGGGTCACAGTTGGGATTAAGACAAAATGGCCTGACAGTGAAGATCTCCAAGAAAAGGATGATTTAGGGCCAAGAGTATAACAACAGAAATATACTGTGGGATAATAGAATTAGATCCATATCAGGATGAAGATAGAATAGGATTTCTGGTTGGAATAATTTCACTCTGTGTTCCTTCAGTTTGTAATGGGGAAAAATAAATCTTCTTTTGAGATTTTCTACCACTGTGAACAGCAGGTAGGCAGAAGAAAAATCTGGTTTTGATTGAAGAGACAGAAGCTTCAAGTTTTCCTCTTACATGCCATAATTGTCAGTTCCCATCCACCCCCAGCTATTTATTTTATTAACATAAGCAAATATCACATCTAATTCAGCTTTCAAGAGCTGTCCTAGATTTGATTCTAGGACTAAAAAAGCCAGTTTGAATCCCTTCAATGTTTCTGAAGGACCTTTTATTGATTTTATGGAACACGAGGCACAGAATATCATTGCAAATGGTATTCCAAGACTAAGTAATAAATTTTGAAGAAGATATGTATTTCCTAAACTCAAAGGCAATTTGTAATTTACTCTAGATAATAATAGATGAAAACAGGAAACTCTGGTCAGTGTTCTTGTAAGCTTTATAGCAAGACTTTATAGCAGTATTCCAGTATTTGAGCGGCTGCCACAAAGAGGAGGGGGTCAACTTACTTTCCAAAGCACCAGAGGGCAGGACAAGAAACAATGTATGGAAACTAATCAAGGAGAGAAGCAACCTGGAATTAAGGAGAAACTTCCTAATAGTGAGGACAATTAACCAATGGAACAGCTTGCCTTCAGAAGTTGTGAGTGCTTCATTACCAGAGGTTTTTAAGAGACTGGACAGTCACTTATCTGAAATGGTATAGGGCAGTGATGGCAAACTTTTGCCACTGAGTGCCCAAACTGGAATACACGTGCATGTGCGCATGCACCAGAGCACCAGAAACCCGACGACCAGGTGGCCAGCACACACACATTTTTGGCCATTTTTCAGGCTGTTTTTCGGGCCAAAAACTGCCTGAAAACGGCCCAAAAAAAGCCTGGAAAATGGCCCCCAAAACAGTCTGGTTTTTTGGCCATGTTTGGCCATTTTTCAGGCTGTTTTCCAGCACTCTGGTGCCCATGAAGACCAGCATACATTCCAGAAACCAGAAGAACAGCTGGTGATGGCTGCGTACCCAGAGGGCTCTGCATGCCACCTCTGGCACGCGTGCCATAGGTTCGTCATCACAGGTATAGGGTCTCCTGCTTGAGCAGGGGGTTGGACTAGAAGGCCTCCAAAGTCCCTTCCAGCTCTATTCTGATGATTGGATTGGATTGGATTGGATTGGATTGGATTGGATTGGATAGAAAATATTGAAGCGTCCGTAGAACTTCTGAACTAGAAAAATCTTAAGAATCACATTTCAGGAATCCTCCTATTTTTAAAGTATTAACTATAACTTTGTTCTATATGGCAAAATGGGATGACATTTTCAGGATTGTTTTTAGGGTTATTATGAAAAATGGGATAGAATACTAAGAAATTAATATAATTTCAAGAAGACTGGTGAAGGTTTTACTTTGATGGTTTTTTCTGCCTTTCTCTTTGTCTCAAATAACTTACAAACAAATTCAGATTTGCCTTTTCTTTCCTTTTTCAGGACAGCTGAAGATGCTGCAGTTATAGCCAATGAAACATATGTTTAAGCTTTTTGTGTTCTGCTCAGTTGGAATCAAAGTTGGAGGAACTATAATACAATTGGGATGGACAATAGATGAAGAGCAAATATTAGCAGCAAAGAAAAATGAACCTTTTTTTTCAACCAAGTGTGACATCTCCCCAGATCTCTTAGATACCATGAAAATACTTTTTCCTTTCCCTCTTCTGACAGAAACGACAAAAAGCCCTACATTCTAGAACAGCAGCCATCTTAGTCTTATGGCAACTTAAGATAAATATATCACTACATAAACTTTCATGACAGTCCTCAAAGAGTACTGGGCATATATATATTCCTGCAATATATTATTTCAATCCCGAAAGCATTGTGATTAGAGAGCTGTGATGAAACAGTTATAGTTATGATTAAAAACTGAAACTATCAGCCACGAAATAACAGCACTCATATTCTTTCATTCCAGAATATACTTAACGTAAAATACAGTACAATATTTTTCAAATGAAACCAATTTTCCGGACACTTTGAATTCCAAATCATTAACAAAACTATAGAAGCTCTGGATCGGTTTTGCTTTGAATTAGTATAACTCAATTAGCTGAATTTAATGCACATTCCAGATATATACTTTACATTATAAAGCAAGTATACATGTTCTCTCAGTATTCTTCCTGTGTTCAGTTTACCAAACATTTTCAAACTATTGAAATGGAGAAGCTTATTTCTAGTGTCTTTCCATTAAAATCAAGTAAGAAGTATTATAGGAATCTGAAATAATCAGTATTATTATAAAAAGTAAACAGAGGAATTTTTTTCAGAAAACAAAGCATCCATGTATATTTTTAAGTCTCTTATTTATATTCCCTTTTTCACTCAATTACATATGAAAATTGCCAATGGCTTTTGGCCAGTAAAAGAAGTCAAAAGTGCCTTTTCACTCCCTATGGCAATTAGATCCAAGTGTTCCTTTTGGCAGGAACTCCCTATTGCTCTTCCTCCTCTGGTGAAATATAATGGCCCAACATGGTCTTTTCTTTGTCAAAATGTTCTTCCTGTAATAAAAGAATGATTCTTGATTATTTTTTTTAAAATCACACCTGCTAGGGATAGATGTTTTAATAGTACTGAACAAAGATTACACAGTATTCTGCAGATGATCATGTATGATTTCCAACACCAATAATCAAGATTAGATATCAGGGCAAATGTAACAGATTTTTATTCTTTTAGCTTTCTAGGTGTATCTAATCTAAAATGCACACAAGTGTTCTGAAAGTAATAAATATCACACAATATCGAAGAATCATATCGCATCAAATGAATTTTCCATGTTTCTCATATATTTTATTTGGAGAACATTGACTTTTGCAGCTGTAACTGGCTTGTAAAATGAGAGCATTAACTTCCTTTTAATATTATGATGCACAAGGAGGAGAATTATGTACCAATAGCAAAGAATATGCGTCAGAACTGGCACGCATTGACTACATGAAGTGTGCAAGCATTTTATCCCAATATAGAAAAGTAATGCATCTCCCTCTGTGTTGCTTGTGGTAACTTTGGCAGTCTATGAAATAATGGTAATTGCTTGTTACTGTGGAAACTAGACCTCCAGAAATATCACTAATGAGCCAGAGGGATTGGGGGAGAAATAGAAGTATGCAATCTACTGAAAACAGTCAATGTTACTGCAGAACAGAGATGGAGGACAGACTTAAGTGTAATGAAAATGTATGGACTGTTGAGGTAAACAGTTTGATAGTATGTTCAGAAGAACAGTTTATTTAAATTTGCTCATTCCATAAAAATTCTGGGAATTATAGTACACAATATAACAGTGAAGCAACATACTCTAGTACAAGATTTGATGTTTCAAAAAGTCTCCAGAAAGTCTAGTTTCATTAAGTGATGATAGTAGTGACATAATATATTTTCATATCTGTGTTCCATAACGGTTGACTACCTTGTTCCAGTTCCTCCCACCAATTTACATATACAACCTCAATATCTTCCATATCAACTTATTTCTTACCAAATTTGACATACTCTTTCTGTTGATTTTTGTTGTGCTCCAAATGTCGTATATATGTGTTTGTAATCTCTTTTGATTGTAAATTGTATTGGCTTTTCTTCTTTCTTTTTCCTCTGGTCTGTGGTCAGGTGCAAAATAAATAAATAAGATAAATACATAACTAGAGGTCATATTTAGGTGGGCTGGAGGAGACTAAAGACCATTCTTGTCCATTCTTTTCATCCATAAATTGATTGTGGCTGTACTTACAATAACCTGGCAATGAAGATATGCCCTCAGTCTAAAGATAGAAAAGAAAAAAAAATTACAAATGTGAAGAATGATCAAACACTTAAAATAATGTAGCAAATGAAATGGCTGCCCACACCTTGGCAACAAAATGCTGTTTGAAATTGTTTAATACCTTTCTTATATCTGAAAATCAGATCTCTTTCCTTTAGGGAATTTTTTTATCTCTGAAGTTTTTTACAGCACTATTTAGAAAGCAGCTAACATAAATATCTGAAACACAACTCAACCTAAAACATAAAAATACAATCATATTGTTCAGCCATGTCCCTAGAATTGTTTCATCGTGTACACAAAGAAAATTTCAGCAACCCCAAATATTACAAAGAAAAGGAAAAGGAATCTTGAGGGGAGTGAAGAGAGAAAAATGTAAGAGTTAAAAAAAACTTAAAAGTTAATAAGCATTTGGTATTTTCATGTGGCATTTCATATTGATTTAACTTTTTGTGGGAAGGGTAGAAACTGAGTGGGACATAGAATGAAATTAGTGAAAAGCTGAAATGACTATTATGCAGGTGTATTTCAAGTAATCTTCTCATTTTGGATAGCTGAAAAAGAAGTTATAAAAATGATACTCTTTTGCCAAAAAATTTATCAATACAGGTAGTCCTCACTTATTACTGGCAATAGGGATTGGCAACTCCATCGCTAAGTGACACTTAGTATGATGCTTCATGAGAATGTTGACCTACAATGCCAGCTGTAGTTGCAGTTAAGCAAATCACTGTGGAGCATGAAGTACAATGTCACATGACTCTGGCTTGCAAATTTCTGCCAGTTTCCCCATTGACTTTGTTTGTCAGAAGTCATCTATGAAGGTCGCAAATAGCAATCAGATGACTGTGGTACACTCTGACCATTATAAATGCAAAATCATGATCACATGACTGCAGGGAAGTTGCAAAGGTTACAACTTCTAGGACAAGTCTTAAGTCGTATTTCAGGGCCGCTGTAATTTCAGTCACTGAATGAGGAATACCTGTAAATGCTACTTTATAATGTATTTTTGTTTCAAATTTTTTAAGAGGGAATAGAATATTTTTATTTTATTTTGTTCATCTGTTCATTATTATTTCAATATAAATCACAGCAAACTTTCATGACTGTAGACATGATACAGAATATTAAATAAATAGGTGACAAATAGTAAATTAACTGTAAAAAAGCTAAAGTTCAACTCCAAGAAGTTTCTACTGCTCACTTGAAACTTCTAAAGTTATGGTCCCTCCTGATGTTTCTGGTAAATAAGTGGCCTCAATTATATAATAATGTCTTTGAAAGTATTTGGTACCTTAAGGTGGTAAATTATTGAAAATTATTTGCAATGATCACAATATGTAAAATTCATGATGTCACAGACAATTTTCTATGAGCCTTATGGTTATTAACAGCTAAACATCTTTCAGCTAAATCTTTCCAGTTGATTAGGATATGGATAAATCTGGATAACAAAATCCCTTTAACTGTCTTGAGCTTTAACAAAGAACACAATATACTATAAATAGCTTCCTGGCAGGATTCCAGATGCAATTTTTCATGTACTGTGGAACATGGCTTTCCTCCATAATTCTACTCCTGATTTTCCTGTAAACTGCGTGAACATTACTGGTGGCCTAAGAATGGTGACTTTTTACTTCATCCTGGAGTATTTATTATTTGACCATATCAAACATTGGAAATATTATTTCAGTCTACTTACTGTTCAGTAATCGACAGGCTACTATCTAGAAGGGGCAGTGTGGTATAGATAGAGATCTGGGAGTTTCCTCTGTATTCCATCTTGTTTCTTCTCTTTCTTCCTTCTTTCTCTCTGAGATTGCTAGATCTTATGCTTATTCCTTCTTTCCAATTCATTTGTATCTGGACTCTCTGCTTGAAAATAGCCAGCTAGGAAGTAACTTTTTCCTATTCTGTGGGTTCCCATCACTCATTTCCTGTGAGAAATCTTTTCTGTGAAAATTACGACGAACTGCTTCATTAGTCCTTACTCACATTTAAATTCCCATTTTTCAAGGACATATTGAAATTGCTTCCTCTGGCACAGTTACGGGCCCAAAGCAATGTGAACAATTGTGTGAAATACAGAGCTCATTGTTTTTCAAAATGGAAACAGAAAAGTAGTAAAATTTCACCTTATGGAAAAGTTGGAAGGATCATCATTTTTCCCATGTCTTTCAAAATGAAAATACTTCTACAAAAAACCCTCACGGACATAGGGCATGATTCAAAAGACTGGGATATTGCAAATAACAGAGCAGAAGGAATGATCTGCCTAGGTGTGAGTAAGTCCATCCTTATATATGTAAGAGTTGGATCTCACTAAGAACACTATGATAAAATAATAGTTTCAAAAGTACATTTTAGAAGCTGTGCAATGAGCAGGTGAAGAGAAAGTTCTAAATTTGCATATGAATAAAATATGTGAAATGGGTAGGTAATCTGAAGAGGAAAACATGAGAAGGAAACCTGAAAATATTGCCCTGGTCCTAAATTTACTTCCCAAAAAAGTATGATTTCTGTTGTTATTCATGCAGAAGGAAAGATGGAACAGATCTTAGCTTTATAATGAACCGTCTAGAAGACTTTGAATTGAATAATTCTGAGAGAGAAAAGTCACTTTCTCCATACCTAGCTTACAAAGCCCAGTATAGGGAGGTGATGCCTCAGTTGTAATAGCCTGTGTCATTTGAAAGACCAGGGCAAAATAAACAAATAAACAAGCAGCTCTCCTACATCCAAAACAATGAGTCATCTCAGCACAGTGAAAGAATGGCAGAAAATAGAATGCAAACAAATAAAATGCCGAAAGAGTTAAATACAAAAATTTCCAAAGCTCATTTTCTCAGTTGAAAGATGGCATTTGTATAGATTTCAAGCTACAAATATTTTTATTAAAGAAAGATAAAGATTTCTCAAATTAGGCAGCAATTGGCAATTAACTTACCAGTCAGAAAGAAACTTTCAGTAGGCAGAGAATCAGTGAAATTATCTCGTGTCCTCAGAAAAGAAGAGGAAATCAATTTAACTTGAAAATGCACTATATATATATATATATAGAGAGAGAGAGAGAGAGAGAGAGAGAGAGAGGGAGGGAGAGGGAGGGCGCGCGCGCCAAATCCGCTTTCAACAAATTATATAACACAGAAAGGATGTGAAATATGCAAGGATATTGTGTGCCACCCAGAGTCACCTTTGGGGGAGATGGGTAGCTGTATAAATTTGAAAGAGACACAGAGAACCACTTAAACAGACTGGGACCTAATACAGCAAACACTGCTGAAGTGTAACATGGACATTCCGAAGTGTGCCCATAAATGCCTGTGCCATTGCATTCTGGACCAATTAACAGCTTCCAAATGGTCTTCAGGAAGAGTCCTATGTAGACTTGTACTGCAGTAATATTCTCCCCTTGAGAGGTAACGAAGATATGAGTTGACCATGAGCAGTACCTCCCAGTTTAGGCAATGATACAACTGGTGCCCAAAACAAATTTGTGCAAAAGCCTTCCTGGAACAAGAGCTACTACCTACTCTTGGTAACAACTGTGCTGTGAATGTCAGTTCCATTAGGTAGATCAGACCAGTAGGGCAATTAATCACTGAGGTGGACTAACCAATAGGTTCAGCCACTCTGAGACAGTGAGCATCAAAGGGCAATCAGAAAATGAAATGACTGTAATGGATCATGTTGCCAACATGAAAACCATGTTGACAACATGCAAGTGCCCATTCTTATGTACTGGGCTCTCAATTAGCTGGATCACATTCATAGCCAAGAACTTCAAAGCTAACCCAGATTCCATCTGCTACTTCAAAATTGAGTATTTGAAAACTTTGGCACAGAAAAATGGGACACAGGAATCCATATGTAGTTCACGAATTAGTTTAACAAAAGGACTCCAAATCTAGTGAAGTACAGCTAAGAATTACTGTACAACCATCTACACATTCAAAGAAGAGAGTCAAGTACTAGAGAAATTAATTCAAGAACATGTGGCTTCAGTGAACAAACTTCAGGTGTTTGGAAGAGTACCTAAAATCAGACCATGATGCTGTATGAACCAGAATTGAATAGTATAGTAAAAAGGAAGAACTGCTCTCTCAGAAAGATGTTACACATGCTCCAAAACACATTATTAGCAAGTGAATATTGGAGAGAAGTAGCCTATCTGCAAAATAGGATCCAACCAAGCATCCACAAATGCAATACCATTATGAGGTGTGACATGGAAGAAAACCCAACCTAAGGCTTATTAGAATGCTTGAGTCTAGTGGTGCAACATCAAACTCGGATGTATTTAACTTTTCCAGAACTAAATAGAAGACTATATTTAGGACAACACACTTAAGCATTAAGGACAGTAATCAAACTATATAATAATATATAGAGAACATCATATTTACACCCTTTTTCATAACAAAAACATAATAATTATTATATTATCAACAGATTTCAAGAAAAAGTGCAACTTTACTCAATTTGGAGAAGAAATCTATAAGCCTATACAATGGATCAAAAGTTATCTTGTAATAACAGAAAAGTTAGTATTTGAGCTTCTACTTAAATATACATATAAACCCACTGCCCTTTATTTGGTTTTGTCAGAATTTTTAAAAATAAACATTTGAGGGATAATTCTATAGGCAGCAGCTACAAAACACCCACAAATTCTAACAGGTTACTATGGTGACAGTTCTGTGCATGGGTAGAAGATAACTGTTCTCTGTAGAAAGCTGCATTTTAAGACATAAAGCAAACATTAACTAGCAGTTTATTATCCTTTTTGCCAAATACACTTTCTATATGAATGACTATTGCCAGATAAACTACTCAGTTTGTCTGGCTAATTAAGTTCTATTTGCAAGTTGATTTATTTCAGTTAAATATACTTGTCTTCAAATTCCATCCGTCATCAAGAACAGTTTTGGTAGGATATCTGATTGTCCATCTAACAGCACCAATTACCAATTCAAATTACCTGCTCTTCAGTAGAGAAATGTAAATATATAATGGCCTTAGCAGAATGTGTAATGTAATACTATATGACTCTTACAATTTCAATCATATAACTAATGAAAGACTGCAATCCATGTTCTTCTATACCCAACCTAGAGCTAATTCATGTGAATTCACAGGTAATAGTGATGGATTAAATCAGTATTTTCCTGTCCATTTTGCGATCTAAATCCTGCATGAGAAAAGCTCTGTGTAAAGTCTTGATTGAGTAAATTCTACGCAATCATAAATGGAGTACAGTTGAGCCAGCAGGCAATTTCACAATCACATAAGGCACGGCATGTTATCTAGTGACAAGGACATGCTGGGCTCAATCCTCAACAGGTGTAAAATGTCGTATCTCAGATCAACAGATTGATTCCTCAACTATTCAAAGTAGATATTGCTATGCAGAAAGCAAGCACACACAAACTGATTTTTTTCTCTCTGTTAAAGTAGCCTAGCAGGCTTCCTTTCTCCCTAAGTATTTCCTACTCAACCATATCATAGTATTACACATCCAATCCTTTTTGGATCAATGTTCCCTGGCACTGAGGTAACAGAAATACCTGATTCAACAACATGGTTTTATCTGTCTTGAAGTTGAAGCAAGGATAAGCTCTTGGTGGGAGGATAATCCACGTTTTAAACACAACACTTTCATAAGAATACAAAAGGGGAAACACCACCGCCAACTCCCTGTTGTTCTTAAAATTACAGAGGAAGCAAAGTCATCAATGCCTGCTTTGTCTCAGTGTGTCAGGAAGGAGGCTGGGATAACAAGCAAAAAAATATATATATTTGCTTTGCTTTCTCTCTCTTCTTCATATTTTTCTCCCAACCTACTAATAAAAACCTCCCTACTCTAGTACAGCATTTTTCACCATTACATATCAAATATATATTTCTAACATTAAAGTTATTGCTACTAAGATACTATTTTAAAATTTCATCATTTCATACAAGGCAAGTATATACCTGTCACTAATTTTTATTTTATTTATTTTTCACATTTCTGAACCGCACATCTCCCTCAAACAGGGGACATTTTTGAAGCTAACTCTATGGTCAAATTACTATATACTACCCTTCAACTTTGCAACATTGGAATTTGTAAATCCAAATTTCTAAGAGCAATTTTCCAAGTCCCCCACTGTATGTCTAATGGAATATTATGCATGGAGACTAGAATGGCAAGATTGTAGTCCAGAATATGGCAATCCATGTTCAATTATTAGCAGAGGGTGACACTTCTTCCCATAAGCTTAACTTACCTGACATTAGAGGGCAGATTCCAAGCCATATGGAAATGAATAGTCCACCACAAGCTTCTGGTCCTCAGGCTCTCTTACTTTTAAATTGTTTTATTTGCATAAGCTTTGGCAGATTACCTAAACAGAAATCACCCTAGAATGAAGATACAAACCCCTTTACTTACTCTCTTTAGGCTAAGAATAAGCAACGACAACATTTAAGCTACACCTGTTTGACATAGACCTTTGCTGGCAACAACTCAGCTTTTCATGGCTGAATCCTGAGATAACTATGATACCAGCTACAGATCTCATACAGCTAAATGTTAAGTCTGAGTAAGTGCTACCAGAATCCTGATTTTTGGCTACAGTAGACTAACATAACTGTACTCCTACAATGTCATAGGAAGGCAGTACCCAAAGCTAAACAATTAATACAAAAACTGAATACACTGTATACATCAAGAAAAAAAAAGTAAATTATACTGCTTAATATTTGGGCACCCTTCCTGCAACAGACAGTCCTCAGAAAACCATTCCATTCATGTACTCTTTTCTTAGGACACTACTGTCTTATGCTTACCCCTCCAGGTTTACCTACAAAATCTAATACCATAGCAAAATCTGTACAGCTGTTCCTGGAGGCACACCCATTCGGGAATCTGCTGTTGATTATTGCTTAGAAGTACCCAGAACTTAATTTTTCCCCCAGGCATCTCCATGCTGGGAGAAAAGCACTGCCTGTGTGCAATGCCTCAGCTTTTGCACTGATACCAGAGAGGCTGATTTCTCACTATGCCCTCTGCCTTCCATTCAACTGTTTGCAAACTGAGACAGTGGGGATGATGCAAACGAACAACAGGGCACATTTGCTTTCTCTTGGCAATAGTTTCCATCTCCAACAGGTTGCCGTATGGAAAAGCTTTATATCTCTTCAAATTTTCTCCCTGCTCACAATTGCTGACTTAATTGTATCTTCTTGTCCTCATCCTTTTCAGTTTTCAAATAGCTTTTATATTTACAGTTCATATGCTCATTTGCCCAATTGGCTACTTTCTCAGGGCCAGTGTTGTGATTGCAGTACATAAACAAATGGTTAATGGGAGGGAATATAAATGGACAGAGCAAGGACAATAATTGATGCTAAACTTGGAGAATGGAAAGGAAAAAGTTACTTGTCAATTTGATCAATAAATTTGAGTCCAATGATATAGATGTAGGGATAGGTATATAGAGATACAGATATATAATTATAGATATATATTAGAGATATAAACTAAGAGATAGGGTGGGACAGAGCAGAATGTACAAGGGGGGGATAGGATCTGCTTGCTTGCTTGCTTGCTTGCTTGCTTGCTTGCTTGCTTGCTTGCTTGCTTGCTTGTTTATTTATTTATTTAT
>JANHZT010008493.1:14884-27019 GCA_032468215.1 Stegonotus admiraltiensis | reverse complement strand
GGAGGGGGAAGGGGAGGGAGGGAGGGAGGAAGATGTGTCAGTAAAATATAAAAGGCAGTTTTACTTACGCAGTAAAACATGCTTGTCTAATTGATGGAAATTGAGTTCTTTGGTATTTCCATATGAAGAATGAATACCTGAACTGTACCTGTTTCCTCATAGATTGAACAATTAACATATTTAATATTCTGCTTCATGATTTTTTACTTAATTTTTTTACAGGCATGTATGATTTGTGTAAACAAGCTCTCTCTAATGACCCACCTATATAATGTGTGACCCATCTCACATTATATACCCATTGTGGTCTATAATTAAACATGAATATTTATTTACTTATCAAATTATACATAGTTGCCCAACTCATAGATTTCTCTGGGCTGCTTACAAAATATGCAGGATTATAGAGGCGTGTGCGCGCGCGCGCTCTCTCTCTCTCTCTCTCTCTCTCTCTCTCTCTCTCTCTGTGTGTGTGTGTGTGTGTGTGTGTGTGTAAGTAATTTCAACACATGTTTATCTTACAGTTATATATCTTAGATTTTTTTTGCTATCAACATATGATTTGCTTTGTGTCCGAACAATTACCAATCATGGCTTATTTCTTAGTATGAAGTGACAGAGCAAATATAGTAAATTAAGTTTTGGAGCTGTATACAGTTCTTTTATCACTATACCTTCAGAACTGAGATAAGATTCTGTGGAGTCAGGCACGTTGAGTCATTCAAGTAGATATTTTTGCTTTTTCCCATGCTAGCATGTTTCTGCCCCTTCGAGATCAGTAGAGGAAAGTTATCTAATAATCCAGAGCAGATTTTGAACTGGTCTCAAAGAACCATATTTAATGTTTTATAGAAAGGTATATAAATAATTAGATGAAAAAGAAAATGAATTGTAGTAGTTTACCCTGTATAATCTATATATGCATTCATAAATGTTCCTTTCTTTCCTTCATAGTCTAAGCCTCTCATTCCACTTCAAAAAGAAGTTGATCCAGAAACACAGGAAACTGTTGTTACTAATTATATGTTCCCACAACAACCAAGATCTGAAGATGGTAAGAATTATATTTATTGATTATTATACAAAATACTACTTGGAATAAAAAATGCTTAGATTGGATTTGTTTGCCTCACCTTAGAAATTCAAAACACCTGCAAAAGCCTTAAACATGTTTCATTGGAGAAACAAGTATTAACAATATTTAAATTCTGTAGCTCTCACCAATATGGCAGTGTTAATATTGATATGATGACCATTAGGATTCGGAAAGATTTTTAGGTTTTGGCAAATTACAAACTTGTGAGGCAGCATCTAAACAACTGCTGTTTTAGGCACATTACACTGTAACTTTACAGCACTTATAAATGATTATGTTTTGTGTCTATTGTCTGGCTATACTCTAAGCATCGAGTAAAGAATAAATTGGAAGCTATGGCTCAGTTTAAAATTAGTAGTTGACATCTACTGTCTCATATAAAAGGGAAAAAAAACAAGGTACAAGTTAAACTGCACATAGAAGAAGTCCTCGTGAAATGATTGGGAGCTGCCTTCTGGAATACATTAGGAATGGAACCATATTATCTACTTTATAAATTACTTCATGCTTTATCAAGCCTTTATAATTGGGATGAGGAGATGAATAGATTCATTGTGCATAATTTCTTTAATTGCTGTTTATAAACACAGATAATTGTAGCCCCTAGAACAGTCTGAGTGCAATATCTGGTCCAAAATATAAATTAACAAATTTGAAAAAAAACCAAGTGGTTGTTTCCTCAGCAGTCTTTAAGTTGTAGAGAATACTAAAATTGTGATACTTAGAGCAATTAGTAAAGGTAGTCCTTAACTTACAATGCTAATGGAGCCGGCCAATTATGTCATAAGTCACGGCAGTCATAAAGTGGGCCCTCCCATGACTGACCCGATTTTATGACCTTTTTCGTGACGGTTGTTAAGCAAACACCATACTTATAAAGTGACTGTTGCAGTTGTTAAATGACTGCCAGGATCATTAATTAACTTATTGTTTGCTGTCGGGCATCTTTGCTGAAAATCAGAAGTAAATGCTGTTTTTCAGCAAAAACATCATGAATTGGGGTCATATGACCGCAGGATGCTGCAAATAGCCATAAATGTGGCCGAGTGGCCAAGCACCCAAAAGGCAG
Organism: Stegonotus admiraltiensis; assembly: GCA_032468215.1. Lineage (NCBI taxonomy): Eukaryota > Metazoa > Chordata > Lepidosauria > Squamata > Colubridae > Stegonotus > Stegonotus admiraltiensis. The sequence continues at coordinate 24,854 of JANHZT010008493.1, read as the reverse complement.
TCACATGCCTGGTGGTGGTGGAAGCAGAACTTTTGTGGGGGGGAGGGTTCTGGTCAGTGGTGGGTTTCAAAAGTTTTACTACCGGTTCTGTGGGTGTGGCTTGGGCGTGGCATCGCTTGGTGTGCATGGCAGGGGAAGGATACTGTAAAATCTCCATTCCCTCCCCAATCCAAGGGAAGGTTACTGCAAAATCCCCATTTCCTCCCGATAAGCTGGGACTCGGGAGGCAGAGAATAGATGAGGGTGGGGCCAGTCAGAATTTTTACTACCGGTTCTCTGTACTACTCAAAATTTCCACTACCGGTTCTCCAGAACTGGTCAGAACCTGCTGAAACCCAGCTCTGGTTCTGGTGTAACTTTGAATGATCACCAAGTAACTGGTCATTAGTTGAGGACTGCCTATATAAAGATTTTATTTTTTTAAAAAACAAGATTAAGTGATCACCGTGAGTTTGCAGATCTAAATATTTTTCATTTGATTTCAGTAAAGTTCATCACATCTTGACACTCTTGCCACGTAGTAATGGAAATGGAAACTTCATTCATTTCAAATTGGAACTTGAGTTTAGCTGTTTATAGTGCATTCAGTCTGTTTCGTTAAGGAGATTTTTAAGAAATGCTGCCTGCTGTTGTGTGAAATCCTTTATTTGCTCTAACTTACCTTTATACTTTTATTCAGTTATGTTCATATCTGATAATGAGAGTTTCAATCCTTCGCTGTGGGAGGAGCAAAGGAAGCAGCGTGCTCAGGTGGCTTTTGAATGTGATGAAGATAAAGATGAAAGAGAGGCACCGCCTAGAGTATGTATTTGTTTTATTCTGTTATTCTGCCTTTAGTTTCATCCTTTACAGATGAACCACAAGATGCTTTGGATGTAATATTTTGCTGAGGTGGATAATCTGTCATGCATAACCTGTTTGATCTGATGGGATGGGCAGATAATCTCAGGGACAGGTGGTCCTACAGATAACCTGCTCTGGTGTCCTGTAGAGCTTTAAAAGTGATAACCAGCAGCTTACATTGTATCTGGAAGAAAACGTGGAGCCAGTGCAACTTGAATATCAGTCATGTAACATGAGCAAACTGAGAGGTGGTGGCCAACACTTCCGAATGGTCTTCAAAGGCAGCCCCAAGTATAGCACATTACAGTAGTCTAGATGGAAAGTGACCAAGATATAGGTGCTGTTACAGGTAGCCCTAATTTAATGATCATTCGAAGTTATGTCAGCCTCAGAAAGCGTGTTAAGTACTTTTGACTGTCATAAAATGCCCACCCATGCATTTTGGGTGCTTGGCAACTGGTTCACATTTATGACTGGTTGCAGCGCCTGTAGTTACATATCTGCAATTTCTGGCAGAAAACAGCAAAAAAGTTCCATTGGATATGTTGGATTCCCTTAACAACTGTCAGGGTTCCAAGTAATAGATCCATATCAAGCAAAACTCCAAGGCAGGTAGATTCCTCAAAGAATAGCTTTATTGGAAATATCATATTGGCACAGATCTGGTGAAAACTGACTCTGAAGACTCCTGCAGTTTTCACCTAATTAAAAGTAAAATGTCACTTTCACAAAACAATCAGTCGCATGGTCCAATCATGGCACGGTCTGGTTGCTGGGTGATATCAATCCGCCTTTCTGCGACAGGGTGTGAGAATGTCCTTGGTTCACAAGACAAAGTATTTTGTTTTGGCTACAGAATTCCAACTATCTCAACTCCCCCCCTCCCTATCCCTCAGCTCCAGTGTGGCAACACTGAAGCTGTCAAAAATGGCTTCAGTTAGGTCAGCTTCAGGGTTGACAACTACCACTTGATTTGCTTAATGGCTGGTGACTTAATTTACGACAGTAAAAATGGTTATAAAATATAGTCAGGTCACATGGTGACCCACTTAACAACTGCCCTGATTTACAGCCAAAATGCTGTAGCTCTTGTGGTAGTAAATTGAGGAGTATCTGCACTTACTGTATTGTTCAGAATGTGGAACACTGTTTGTGGCAATTTATAACTGGTTAATTTTAAAATTAATTTATTTTCTATAGGAGGGTAATTTGAAGAGATATCCAACACCTTACCCTGATGAACTGAAGAATATGGTCAAAACTGTTCAAACAATAGTACACAGATTAAAAGATGAAGAAAACACAGAAGAAACTAATAAAGAAGCAAAGCAAGAAAGCCAACAAGTTTCAGTAAAGGATATAGGAGTAAAGGTTAGATTCAGTGTTACGTTTGAAGTTGTCTAGCTTTTCATTACACGTTCATTAATAATTTTTGAGAGCAGTGAAGATTTGAACTGTTTAATTTTTATTGTAACTATAGTTATTGTGAAGATAATTAAAAAAAAACTTACAAATGACTCATTCTGTACATTTTACAAGATGTGCATCCAAGATAGAGATATTATATGTTTCACAATTTTGGTTAGCAGACTGGCCCATTCAGTTAACATTACTGCTAATAGATAGCAACCAAGATAAAGAATAAAACAACCCTATAAAGAATCAAATCGTTTAAAAATCTAAAAAAACCTTCAGAAATGGCCTCAGAGTGAAAAAACTCAGCACAATTAAGAACATATAAAGAATGTATGACAATAGCATTTAAAATCTGGTAGCAAAATGGATTCCAAAGACTTGGTACTATCACCAAAAAAACCCTCTGCCTTTACAAACAGGTAAGTGACCAGATCAGCTCTTGTCAAGAAGAGATAAAGTTGGTAGATTTTCTACAGATGGATATCACACTGACTTGAGCAGGGTCTCGGAGTACTTCCAACTATTAGTCTGGAATAAGAGTAATTGATACATAGGGCTTAGCTACTGTTGAAAAAAAAAGAAAGTAATTTATACTTTTGTTAATGTTGATCCTTGAAATATAATCCAAAGCATTGTTGGATTAAATTGAATTTTTGTCCCATTCCACCACTTAGTTAATGCCCTGTTATAAAATAAATTACCGTATTTTTCAGAGTATTAAGACGCTCCGGACTATAAGATGCACCTACCTTTTTTGGTGAGGAAAACAACAAAAAGAAATCTGCCTCTGCCTCCCAGCAATTTTGCCTTGTTGCAGCAAACAGCAAACAGGCTGTTTGCTTTCATTTTTGTTTTCAGCATAGTTTGATTAGCACAAGAAAAAAAACCCTGCTCCCAGCAATTTACCTCCTTGCAGCAAGCAGCAGAGGCCTGTGCAGCAATAGGCAATGGCAATCCCTGAAGCCTGAAACAGCTGAGAGTTGGTAGGCTGATCCAACTGATAATCAACTTGTGCTAAAGCTGAAATGGGCTGTTTCTTATTGCTGCAAGGAGGTAAATTGCTAGGAGGCAGAGGCCAAAGGGTGGGGGCCAGTGGGTGGGCGGGGCTACATTTGGTGTATAAGACGCACCCAAATTTTCACCCCCTTTTAGGGAGGAAAAAAGTGTGTCTTATACTCCGAAAAATACGGTACTCTCATTTGCAGAAATATGTTGGGTCAAGACCATATGTCTGAAATTCAAGAAACAAATTCAAACTACTGGATCGTAGTAATATGGTTTGATTGGGCAAATACACATGTTTGCTATAAACATTTTTGAAAGAAGTGCAGAAAGCAATAAAAATGATAATATGTTGTAAAAAAGAAAAAAAATCCTGCACAAAACTATATTGTTTTCTCATTTTGTTGCTCAAAGAGCTTTTTTCTTCTTTATTTTAACTATATATTAATAAATAGCACCTTTTTTACATGTATAGTTGAGTTTATAACAGGCTGGTAGGAAAGTGTCAGGACCAGTGTAGGTAGACTTTAGATTTGATGAATTTATACTACTTTTCTCTATACTATAACGTATTTTCATTTCATTTGTTTGGACATGCAGTAACTCCCACTTTATTTGTTGAGTGAGGTCCCAGACTCCTGTGAGTGAAATCCAGATGTTTATTATTTTGCAATCCTCATTTTTATTATTGAAATGCAGCAACATTTTAAATTTTATTTTTATTTAATTTTTTTAATTTACTTAAATTAGATTTGTATGCCGCCCTGTCTCCATAGGACTGAGGGCGGCTCACAGCCAAATAAAACATGTTAAAAGACATAATAAAACACATATAAAATACATTAAAATCAAACCCCGTTAGTCCAGGCTAGGCAGTTTTTAGTTCGCGGCGGAAAATGCGTAGGTCAGGGGCCAACCGGAGCCCCAGTGGCAGTTGATTCCAAAGGGTGGGTGCGCCCACAGAGAAAGCTCTATCTCTGGGGGTCGCCAGCTGACATTGTCTAGCCGACAGCATCCTGAGTAGGCCCTCCCTGTGAGAACGCACCGGACAATGGGGAGTTGTTGCTGGTTGCAGATGGTCCGACAGATATCCTGGGCCTAAGCCATGTAAGGGCTTTATAGGTCATCACCAGCACCTTGAATCTCACCCGGGGGGCAACCGGCAGCCAATGCAAGTCGCACAGGAGAGTAACATGGGCGTATTGGGATCCACCCATCACAAGATACGTTGCAGTCTGGAGTCAGTAATACTTTACAACTGCTAAATTTCATCTGATATCAAAATCAGAATTTGAGAAAGTGGGTGATATTGATTATTGTCACTTTATAATATCTGCACATTATCTTTAATGAACTTAAGAGGCCTCATCCAATGGGAATCTCTTTTCTTTTTACGTTAAATATTTAGACTTCAGAAATTACTTCAGTGAAAAACAAAATGGAAAACGAGCAGAATGTTACGGGAAACTGTGTGCAGAAGCCTAATGAATCAGATGATGATAACAGTACCAGAAACTCGCAGATGAACAATCCAGTTAAAGTCACAGAAAATGTGAAGCCAATTGTTAACCATGAAGATACTCTGGAGGTATTTTATATATTTCTATGTCTTATTCTTTATCATCGTGGCATTACATTTGGATAAAACATAAGGAGTATACTGTATAATTTTCAATATTTTTTTTATAAATCTAAAACAATAAACTCCCATGCATACTTCATATAGTAATCATATACATGCATCCTAAAAATAGAATAATCCTATATATGTCTCCCAAAACTGTCATGCATTTGAGTAGTTATGCATAGGATTGCTCTGTTAGTTACCAACTTCAAACTTTTTACTGAATAAGGTAAAGGTTCCCCTTGCACATATGTGTTAGTTGTTCCCGACTCTAGGGGGAAGTGCTTATTTCTGTTTCAAAGCCGAAGAGCCAACGCTGTCCGAAGACATCTCCATGGTCATGGAGCTCTGTTACCTTCCCACCAAAGTGGTCCCTATTTTTCTACTTACATTTTTTACGTGCTTTTGAACTGCTAGGTTGGCAGAAGCTGGGACAAGTAACGGGAACTCACCCCGTTACGCGGCACTTGGGATTCGAACTGCTGAACTGCTGACCTTTTGATCGACAAGCTCAGCGTCTTAGCCACTGAGCCACCGTGTCCCTCTTTTACTGAATACTAAATTTAAATAAATGCAAATAATAATTACCCAATTTGTTACCTGGTAACAAATTTAGGTAATTATTATTCACATTTATTTAAATTTGTTACCTGGTAACAAATTTCAATATATATATATATATTATTTTTGTGCAACTAAAATATGATTGCTGCTATTGCTTTTATTTTATACTGTCTAGCTTTATAACTTTGTGAGAATTAGTATTAGAAAAATTTCAATCAGCATGATTAAAAGAAGTCGGGTATAATAAATGTTTCATTTATATAGCCTCAAGTTAGATAAGAATTTTGTAACTTACAAATATCCTACATACTATTATTACTAGTATTCAGTATGGAAAATATATTTTTCACTGCATTCCATATTTTACTAGCCTAAATTAAAACACCCAGTGAGGTAACATTTTTACAGTCTTTAGTGGCAAGCTCTCTTCTGAAGACCAGCTTGCCAAATACAGCTATATACTTCTTAAGGAGCAGCTTTTGTGGAAAATATGTTAAGGCAGGGGTCCCCAACCCCCAGGCCACGGACTGGTACCGGTCCCTGATCTGTTAAGAACCGGACTGCACAGCTGGGGTGAGCAAGCAAAACCGAAACCATTCGTGAAAAATTGTCTTCCACAAAACCTGTCCCTGGTGCCAGAAAAGTTGGAGACTACTGCTTTAAGATCTTTGTGTTGATCTCAAAGGCTGTTTAAATAGATTGTAGTTATGTTGACAAACCTGATATTCATCTTCTTTTACAGGAATCGGAAGAACTATCTTCTGATGAGGAAATGAAAGTAGCAGAAATGAGACCTCCTCTCATAGAAACTTCCATTAACCAACCAAAAGTAGTAGCACTCGGCAATAGCAAAAAAGGTAGGCATTTATTCAGTGATAAATGCTTTAAAAAGAGATCTATTTCTCTGAGATGACTAAAGTTACAAATAAAAGTTTTGCTTGAAAAGTAGCATGAAAATACATTTATACTCATGTATTTTTTTTACTTACACTCCTTCTTCAGTTGTTTGTGCCTGGATTGTATCTATTAGGAAACAAAAGAGATCCCAATGCTGTGTAAAGGCATATCTGTGTGCTTAAATTTGATTTCACCGCTGTTACCTGTATTCTGCCTGTTGAGTCCTCTCAGTTACGACTTCCTTCGCGCCGGCCCTGTTTCCAGGCGGCGCGGATTGGCTCAGACGCGAGAGACTAAAGAAGCGGGAAATGGTTGTTTGCTGATTGGTTCTCGCCATCTGACAGCTCGCTATTTAAGCAGCTGTCAGGCGGCATAAGTGTTCTGTTCTTGTAGCCGTGTAAACGTAATTGCCTTGTTCTGTTATGATTCGTTTTCAATAAAGTTGGTGTTCTAGCATCCTGGCCTCCATCTTTGCCCATCAGGTTTTAACAACTGGCAACGAAGGTGGGATGCTAGAACACCAACTATTGAAAACGAATTGTAACAGAACGAGGCAGTTCCGCTTACGCAGCTACAAGAACAGAACACTTATGCCGCCTGACAGCTGCTTAAATAGCGAGCTGTCAGACGGCGAGAACCAATCAGCAAACAACCATTTCCCGCTTCTTTAGTCTCTCGCGTCTGAGCCAATCCGCGCCGCCTGGCAACAGGGCCGACGCGAAGGAAGTCGTAACTGAGAGGACTCAATACTTGCCTATCTTCCATTTCAGTGCTTATTATTTGGATTTGTTATAGCTTGTTGTCTTCCACATCCTCACTTTTGGATTAAACTAAATAAGTCAAATCTGCAACTATTTATTATACCTTGCAGCCTAGTTTGTTTGATATGCTGACCACTATCTATATTTTGTTTGTTTGCTGCTTTTCTGCTTTGTTGTCTATTATTAAGTTAATGTATGGCATTTTCTTAATCTTTTTTGGGGTGTTAATATAAATAATTAGTACAAATATAGTTAGATTAGGATGATAAAGTTTTACTATTTTGTGTTTGTAGTCCCTATAATTTTGTTGTTATTTTGTTAAAGTGTTCTTGAATGCATTTGCTATTTTGTAGGATTTAAACACAGAATGTCAGATATTTTTATTGTTATGATTTCACAATTTTTTAATATATTTCTGTATACTCAAAGCCCCAAGCTGAATATAGGTAGTCCTTGAGTTACAACTACAATTGAGCCCAAAATTTATGTTGCTAAGTGAGACATTTGCTAAGTGAGTTTTGCCCCATTTTATGACCTTTCTTGCACAGTTGTTAAGTGAATCACAGGTGGCTAAGTGAATCTGGCTTCCTCGGTGACTTTGCTTGTCAGAAATCACAAAGGCTGAGCACGTGTCACTGCAACTGTGGTAAATAGGAACCAGTTGCTAAGCATCTGAATTTTGGTCATGTGGCCATGGGGATGCTGCAATGGTCATAAATGTGAAAAAAAGAGATCATAAGTCACTTTTTAGTGCTGTTGTAACTTTGATCAGTCCCTAAATGAACTGTAACAAGTCAAGCACTTAACTGTATTTCAAGTAAAATAGAGTATTTTTGTATAAAGCCGATTGTTCCAGGTAAAATCATGCAAGTTACAAAACAAACATGCTGATTATTACAAAATGAGAACTTTATGGAGCCATTAAATATGACTCACTATGAAATCAGAATATTATGGAACCATTTGGCAGAAAGGAATACCTTTATCCTAATACCAGTATAGAAATGCTGATTCTTCAGCCTATTCAAACTTAAAATCAGCTATTTAGGTAGTTAAGCATATTTAGTAAGGTTGTATGAGTAAACTTTAGTAAGCTTTTCTTAAGCTATTCCCAAACTACCAGGATATTGTGATTTTTCTGCCAGTTTACTGGCACTTTGGTGGACATTCCTTTGAGAGGACATGGTGCTTCTTCAAGCTGTAGGTTTGGAGAAGCCTCACTGAGTTCCAGGAAGATGTTCCTCCAGATGATTCCTGATACTTACTGGCTGTGAAAAGTCTCATTTAAACTGAATGCGTACCATAGATGTACCTTTGCATGAGTTAGTAATATGAATATGCTAAATCAAATCAAATTATTTTCAGATGACAGTAAAGCAGTAGATTCTTCGTCTGATGATCCCACCCATAACAGCAATCAGAATAATAGCAATTGTTCCTCTCCTTCCCGAATGTCGGATTCAGAATCTCTAAACACTGACAGTAGCCAAGAAGCATCATTGTGTTCTCCAGACAGAGAAATTACCATGACTGTCAATACCAAAATCAGGTTTGAGAAATATTATAGTATGTTATAAGACTATTTGAAATAATGAAAAAAAAATTTTTAAACATTTTTTCTATCCCCTGCAATTTTGTATCAACTGCAAATTTAATAAGCATCCTCTCTACTTCATAATTGTCATGCCATCTAGTATGGTTAATTAGCTTGCTAATCAGAATATTGTGAGGTATTTGTATAGTTTGCTAAAGTTAACATACATAGTATTATGGCTACCTCATTCCTTCAATTCATTGATAAAATAACCCAATCAAAGAAATGCAATAAAATTAATCTGGCAATTTTGTTCTTGACAAATCTGTACATTGCATTGTTTTCAAGATGCTATTAGACCTAACTCTATAAATTTCTGAGACATCTTTCTAAATCCTAATGTCAGTCGGATTGCATTTCTGGATATTCCTTTACCTGTTTTTGAAGAAAGGGCAACATTTCTTATCCTCCAGCTATCTGGCATTTCACCAGTTCTTCAGGATTGTTCACAGAAGGGTTCAACTAGGCATTAACTGGTTCCACTATCTTGTTTTGAAGATTTAAATTCATTCAGAATAAAGAGATAATCCTTAAGAATGTTTCTGTTTGTGTAAAGCTTTAGACTGTCCCTTCATCATACAGCTCACAATTTCCTGGTGTATCACATTGTTTCTTTGTTAGAAAAGACTGAAAAGATGTTTAATTCCATTATCAACTTAGATAAGTTCTACTGCTCCCCCTGGATGGTAGAGGACAGGAAGGCCTGGAGGAACGTTGTCCATAGGGTCGCGATCGGTCGGACACGACTTTGCAATTAACAACTGCTCCCCCTTGTCTTGGTTGACTGATAACTCTTTCATTACTATTATTATTTTTTGTTTAAAAACTTATTCTTCCCTCTGCTTGCCTTGCGGCATCAGGGAGGTTAGTATGGTCAAATAAACACTTTTTTTTTCTGTGATGTTTCCTCGTTTCAGTATTTTATTTTTTAATTTTTTTAAAATAAAAATATTAAATGAACTATCAGATAATTTAAAATAAACCCTTGAACAATATTTTAAATTGATACTGTAATCAGTTTTTTTTTTGATTATACAATATTTACAATAGTTTACTATATCTTGGTCTGATCACTATATGAAATTAAATGCAAACTTAGGTAAAATCCATTTGAAATAGATGGCTCCTGAGTCCAGTTCATTTGTCTCTACAGATGATTAAATCTGGCTTAATGCAGGGGTGAAATCTAAAATTTTTTGCTACCGGTTCTGTGGGCGTGGCTTAATTAGTGGGTGGGGCTTGGTGGTAAGGTGACTGGGTGGGCATGGC
>JANHZT010008491.1:25188-36596 GCA_032468215.1 Stegonotus admiraltiensis | reverse complement strand
AAAGTATGAAGGCTACTGCTTAACGCATTGTAAGCCGCCCTGAGTCTCTGGAGAAGGGCGGCATATAAATCAAAATTTAAAAAAAATGTAAAAAGAAACTGTAGCCCAATCTACCAAAAGCATAACTCTAAAAGACAGACTAGAAATAAAAGCTAAAATAAGGAAGAAAATGCTCAGGATCCAAAATATCTTGACAGACCTGAACAATGGGCCCTATCTAATAACATGAAATTTTATTATTATTATTGTTATTATTGTTATTGTTGTTGTTGTTGTTGTTGTTATTATTATTATTATTATTATTAATTATTTATTCAATTTATATACTGCCCTTCTCCGCAAGGAGACAAGCAAGGTTTTACACATAGGCAGGAAACACCAAAGGTACAAGTACAGATTAAGTGAAACCTGGCTCAAAAACAGTAATTCTGAGAGGAACCTTGGAGTCCTAGAGACATTCACTTAAAAATGATGCAGCAGTGTGTGGCAGCAGGCAAAAAAGCTAATACAATCCTTTGGGGCATAGAATCAAAATCACATGAATTATTAGTACCACTTTATGAATCCTTAGTAAGGCCACACCTGGAACACTGCATCCAGTTTTGGTCACCACATTACAAAAAAGATATTGAGACTTTGGAAAAAGTGCAAAGAAGAGCAACTAAGATAATTAAGGGGCTGGAGACAAAATCATATGAAGAACTGTTGCAGGAATTGGGTATGGCCAGTCTAGAGAAAAGAAGGACTAGGGGTGACATGATAGCAGAATTCCAGTATTTGAAGGGCTGCCACAAGGAAGAGGGGTTTGATTTATTCTCCAAAGCACCAGAGGGCAGGACAAGAAACGATGGAAACTACTCAAGGAGAAAAGCAACCAGGAATTAAGGAGAAACTTCCTAACAGTGAGAACAATTAACCAGTGGAATGGCTTGTCTTCAGAAGTTGTAGATGCTTCATCACTGGAGATTTTAAAGAAGAGACTGGACAGCCACCTATCTGAAATGGTATAGGGTCTCCTTCTTGAGCAAAGAGTTGGACTAGAAGACCTCCAAGGTCCCTTCCAGCTCTATTCTGATTAATAGGATCCTATTTTTACCTCTCAGTTCATGCAAGGATAGGCTGGTGTCCTCTGGTTCAGCACCAAGTAACCCAAGCACAGTTGAGGACATCAATTGCCTACTGCTGAATTCTTAAATAATACATATAGCAAATATAATTGGCTTCACTGGAAGTAGCTTTTCTTCTATTTTTGGGCTTTGTTGCATCTGAAAAAATTATAAGGTCTTGCACCTTCAAAGGCACTAAATTTTTCATTTACCCTAGAAGTGAATTCAGAATTATATAAAAATGAATAGTCTGTCCAACATGTTTACATTAAATGATATTTCAGAAGAAATAGTGCAAGATTCAGTAGATCCCAAGTATAGAAAAAAGAAGTTAGATTCATTGCTATTTTTCCTTCCAGACACACTTAAAAATAGAGTAAGTGAGAAAGAGAAAGCACTTTTTTTTGATGCTCAAAAGACTACATATTATTTAAGAATATTGAACATAATAAAGACTGCATGTTCATTTTTAAAAAATATATTCGTGGTAGTTTTTGACTATGAAATAACCCCAAATGTCAGGTTATTACCTTTACAGTAAAATATATATTCTTCTGTAACATTTCTATTAACAGAGACAATGTTGAACTAATATGTAATAACATTCTAATCATATACTAGTAATTTTAAAAGCATAGGAGCTTTTTTTAAATCATAAGAGGTTTTGTTTAAAGGAGTGTGAACAGTAGAACAATCCAATTTGCAAAGCCCACTTGTTTTTGTGGCAACATGCTGAATTCAAAACTTCTTTGTCTCTAACAAGCTTTCATATCCAATTCTTTCCATCACCCAGGACCCAAAATAGTATCAGATTTCTGAAGTAGATGACTTTATTGCATCCAATGGAGGGAAGGCACAAAATATCACTATAGACATATTACGCCTGAAGGAGTGAATCTCAACATCTTTACAGTAATAGCTTGGTACAGAATTTAAGAAAGAAAAATAGAATTTCAGGCAACCTAAAAATGAAGCAAGTAGGTCCCAGATATTATTACCCTTAATCTTCTGCCAATGCCTTTTTTTTTCAATTGCAGTACAGATTAATAGGTCGTTTCAGAATTTTTTTTATCATGATATGTATCAATTGTCCCTGAGATACTGATTGGCTGGAGCAGGATGGGTATGGGAAGAGAATGGACATTTTTCTTCTTTCTGAGCAGTTATGTATAATTCTCTTAAAATTAGGGACTGAGTGAAAGGACATGGGGAATGATCATAACAGCTATTAAACAAGGAAGCAGCAGAACAAGTTTTCTCCTGAAGTCATGAGTGTTTCATCACTGAAGGTTTTCAATTAAGGGTTGGACAGCCATTTCCCTAGAATGGTCTGAGAATTATTGACCTGGTGTATGGGGAGGAAATAATGACCTTGAGGAACAGGAGGGAGAACAGCTACCAAGGCAACGGTCACATAAAAGGAGTCCTGGTGGATCAGCGATTAGAATGCAGTATTGCAGGCTAACTCTGCCCACAACCTAGAGTTAGATCCTGAGGGGGCTTGAGGTTGCCTCACTCTCCCATCCTTCCAAGGTTGGTAAAATGAGGAACCAGATTGTTAGGGGCATTGTAAACTAAAAATGTTGTTTATAATCAAGTTTTGTGTTAAATTAATATTATAGTGAATTTGTGAAACGTTTTACTTTATAATTTGTATACTGTACTTATACTTTTAAAAGCCTGTAAATAAAATTACTTTGATTTGACACTATACATATAATTAATTCCTTTTCCTGTCTAATACAGGATTGAGATAAATAAATACCCGGGCAACGCCTGGTTATCAGCTAGTTTTGAATAAAAACTATGGAGCAGAGAAGCTGCTGAGGTAACAGTGAACTCTAATTCCAATGATTTGGCATGTGGTAAGCAGCCAATGAGGAAAATAGCATGGTATGTCAAATATTTGTGCCAAATGAGTCCTAACTTCAGGACTCACTTGGCACAATGGGTAGGAAGGTTTTAAAAAAACCAAACAACTGAATTTAAACTTACTAAGGTAGAAATTTTGTAGCATACTGCCATCTTGTGGGACAAAATCATTTTTCCCTCCTGAGAAGGAAATTTTCTTTGTAATAGTATTGATAACTGACCCACGCACTGAGTGACATAGAGGATACAGGGAAGGAGAAGGTTTAGATTAGGTATCAAGAGGAATACTGGAAAAAAGTTGAAAGTTGCTGGGGAATTCCAGTTCAGGATTTACCACCTCCAAGAAGTGTGGATAAAAATAACTTTATTGTCAAAAATGAGAATATTGTAGAAACAGTCCACGAGGAAGCAATTGGCAGACTATAGGTCCCATGTCACTCACTATAGCTTTGCCATACTAACACATATCCCAGCTCAGACGCTTTCATGATATAGGTGAATGTTTCTTCAGGGTCAGTCTTGTCATTTCATCTTGTGTCTTTTCATCTTTTAGTGCCTTCAGAAGCTTATCTGAAAAGTGTAGAATTTAACATTAGCCATGTTACAGGTACTATTGCAAAGACACATGATTCTATAGTAACAGCAAATAAAAAATAAAATAAAAGTCACAACGACATTGGTTTTTGAGCTTATTCTAAAGTTAATATTTAGAAAGAGTGGCTTGCCTGCTGCTGTACTTTGCAATGCACACAAGGCTTGTGACAGAGCAAATTCTAGACCCCTTGTTCCTTTGCCAGGGGTTGTTGTTGGTGACTGTACAGGTAGTCCTTGAGTTACAACCACAACTGAGCCCAAAATTTATGTTGCTAAGTGAAACATTTGTTAAGTGAGTTCCAGTGGTGGGGTTCTACTGGTTCACCCCGGTTCCCGCAAACCAGTAGTGACGGTGGCGGGAGGGTCCGGCCACCCGCCTGGACATCATCGTGGACGGTCTGCGCATGCGCAGAAGGTTCTGTGAATGTGCAGAAGTGCTGCGTGCACGTGCTCACAATTGCAAACCAGTAGCAAAGGTAAGTGGAACCCACCACTGGTGAGTTTGCCCCATTTTACGACTTTTCTTGCCAGAGTTGTTAAATTAATCATTGCATTTGTTAAGTTAGTAACACGGTTGTTAACTGAATCTGGATCCCCCATTGATTTTGCTTGTTAGAAGGTCGGAAAAGGAGACCACACGACCCCGGGACACTGCAACTGTCATAAATATGAACCGCTTGCCAATCATCTGAATTGTGATCATGTGACAACGAGGATGCTGCAACGGTTGTAAGTGGGAAAAATGGTCATAAGTCAAATTTTTCAGTGCTGTTGTAACTTGTGTTCACTAAATGAACTGTTGTAATTTGAGGACTACCTGTATTGTTCTATAACTCATTTGCCCAGTAATGGTGTGATACTTCTATATGATACATCAAATTTGCATAGTATTCTCCCCACCCCACCTCCAAGCTATTCATATGACTTCTGATATTTGCTGGAACTTTTTGAAGCTCAAAGATTTCCAACATGAGTGATTATAGTCAGCTTTTTGTTTTATTACGGATGGAACACAATTGACTTTTGGAGTATGGGTTAACAGCTTAAATCTCCCAAAGGATCACCAATAAAAAAAAAATCAGCTTTCTAAATTTTCTCCACAATTCTGGCAGAAATATACACTTATAGCTGCCCATTCAGTATGCAATCTTCAATTGATACAAATGATTTTCATTTTCAAATAATCTGCCTGCAATTACTTTGATGAAGATTTACTTTGTAAAATGTTATTTTTTACCCATCAATTTAGGAATTGGTATTTTATGTCAGCTGGATATCAAAATGATAGCTCAAAATTCTTGGAGTAAGCCTCTTATCTCTTTGCATTAAGAATCATAAAAATAGCCTGGTCCAGCATTATGCTCACCAGGTCCACTGGCTTAGCTAGAACAGATGGGAGAAGCATTGTAAGACTTCTGGAATACATCAGGTGAGAAAAGGCTGATTGAAAAGATCACAAAGATTAGAAGTTGTTTTAGAAGTTCTTTCCCACCATAGCAACATACCCTTCATAAATCACTTTAAAAACATTTCTTCCATCCTTGGTTTCAGAGTGCATTGGTCTGGACTCTAAGCGAGCTATATTTATGAATTGGCCAAGATCCAGCAGAAAATATTGTTAACAGAAGGGAATTTTTCTCCCTGATGTCTGTTTCCTATGTTTTCTAGCTGCCTAAAACAAATGTGTAAGATCACAAAAACCTGCAAAGGGAAAGAGGCATAATGAGAATTGCCTTACAATTGGAGTATCCATGAATAGGCCTTACTTTAAAAGGTGTGTCCACTAATGGGTGCATACTTGGGATTGAATATATGATTTCTTAGTTAAAATATTCAGTGGTTGTATTAGAAAGTTTATCAATTTTTTAACTATATGTACAGATGTTGGAAGTGTATACATTGACCATGTATTGCTTTTATTTTAAACAAATTTTTTGAAAACTAGCTGTGGCCACTACTTAAAGCATCTCTTTATTATATTTATCAAATTTATTTACTTATTAAATTTGTTGCCCACCCATCTTACTATAGGGTGACTGGGTGGCATTATTGTTGTTGTTGTTGTTGTTGTTTCAATCAAGGGTCCCCAACCCCTGGGAGGCTGCTCACTACTGGGTTGTGGTTATTTGCAACTGGGATATGCACGTAGCAGGCCAGCGCACATTCACATGGGCGAGCAGCTCAACTTGTGCAAGTTGAACTGTGCGCACTTACATATGAACCAACACACCACTCATGCAAGTTCAGATGTGCGCACATGCGCCCTGGCCCGCTGCTCACATGGCCCGGTTCCCCTCTCCCCCCCTGCTGGGCTGCCAAGTCACAATGGTTGAGCACTGCTGGTTTAAATACTATTAGGCAGGAGGGGAAAATATAAACATTCAGTCTGGATATTCATTTATATTTCCACAAGCATAGGAACAACAGTAATAACAAAAAAGAGAGGTTATTTATAAAATTCTCAAAGATTCAAATAAACTTGGATATTGGAGATTCTAAAATGGTTAAATATATTCAGGATAGAGTGACTCTAGATTTCAGGCCTTGGATCAATTGAAATGAAAAGATTGCTTGGTCACAAAGTAGACTTTGGACCAGTAGTAGAAATTAGGTATCATGCTAATTCTTCACTATCTTATTACTGAGCTTTAACCTTCTATTCTCTTAGGATAAACTTGGTGTTGGGGCAAACGTGGTGTTCTGTGACAATTATGAATGACAGGACAGAACTGGGAAAATAATAGGCAGGAGAATCTGTGTGGCTGGTGGGAAGGGGGGAGTCACCCTCCTCTCCACCTTGTACTCAGGACTAATTTGGGATTACAATTTTGTAGATTTGGGGCTGGCAGAATAACTATAGTTTTTTAATGGAAATGATTTGAGAAATTCGTTAAGTTGTTATGTGAATGCACTGAGATTGGAACTGCCAGGTTTATTGAATAAAAATGTTGGACTTCTAATAATTTATGAAGGGGGAAAAATGTAGATAATTGCTTCTCCTCTTCAAATGGTTTGAACAAGAAGGTTTTCATATCTTCACAAATAATAAAGGCACAGATATAACCTAGTAATCTTGTTGGGAAGGCTTTCTGGTACTGATAGGACAAATACAGACATTTTCAAGCCAAAGTATTGGGTTTGGGAAAGAGATATGAAATATAAAGTTGTCCTGTTAGACTGTTTGGAAGACAAGGATGTTCTGTTTTGGTAGTTGGTGGAGCCTTTCCAACTGCACCTTTTCATACTTTGAGGTAGCAAAGGTGTCAACAAGCAAGATTATGAGGAGTCAGATCTTTCAGTTACTCACACTGCTGTGGGTCAGAGCCATCTCCTGTGAGGGCCAGCAGTTCCAACTCCTTCAGACGGATGCCAAGCTCACAGATTTCCCCATCTGGCTGTTGTTGCTGGTGCGCCTCAGTGTTCTCTGAAGCAGGACAGAAGAAGCGCAAAGGTTCATAGGGAATGGGAGCCAGGCCAGCTGGCCAGGGAGGGGGACAACAACGCTCGCTTGTGAGTGGAAATAACCCAAGACCAGGTGGAGGGCGTTGAGGCCCAGCTGGTGCTGCTGCGTCCCCTCCTCGCAATGGCACAAAAAGCTTCCGCCAGAGAGCACAATCAGTTAGGTTAGTGCTTTGGGTAGTTCGATCATAGAGGGAGGGGAAGAATACAGGGGGTGGTGGCTGAGGGGGTGGAGGAGGCTGTTGCTGGTGGCTCATGGAGTTGCTCCTGATGGCACAGCAACTGCACTGCTACTGCCATGGAAACCTCAGAATCTAGAAAATGTCATGGAGTTTTAAAGTTATAGACCAGTGTTTCTCACCCTCAGCAGCCTTCAGATATGTACACTTCAGCTGCCAGAAATCGTCTCCTCCACTTTTGCCTTGGTGGAAGACATCTTCCATATTTCTTCAGGCTTCACTTTCATATCAGCCTTGAGCAATTAAATTTTAAACTAGAAGATGAAATATATTAACATTTTTCAAGAAATAGACACTTGATTTGCTATACAGGTAGTCCTCAGCTTATGACCACAATTGATGTTGCTAAGTGAGAAATTTGTTAAGTGAATTTTGCCCCATTTTACGACTTTTCCTGCCACATTTGTTAAGTGAATCACTGCAGTTGTTAAATGAATAATACAGTTGTTAAGTGAATCTGGTTTCCCCATTGATTTTGCTTGTCAAGAAGGTCGCAAAAGGAGATTACATGACCACAGGGCACTGCAACAATCATAAATGTGAGTCAGTGGTCAAGCATGTGAATGTAAATCACGTGAACATGGGGATGCTGCAACAGTCATAAGTGTGAAAAATGGTCATAAGTCACTTTTTTCAATGCCGTTGTAACTTTGAAGGGTCACTAAGCGAACTATTGTAAATTGATGACTACCTGTATTCCTTTTCTCTCTCTGCATCCATATCGTCTTCTCTGTTGGGCCATTCTTAGATTTTGTGTGTCTCTTGAAGCACTAAGGAAAGCATAGTCCCTGGATATAAGAAGCAGGCTTAGACTACCAAACATTTATCTCCCATATCTTCCCCTTTACTGAAATATACCAGTGGTGGGTTGCTCCCGGTTTGGACTGGTTCTATAGAACTGGTAGTAAAACCGGCAGGAGGCTCTGCCCACTGACCCTGATGTCATCAGAAGTGATCTGTGCATGCACAGAAGCAAGGCACGCGCACGAGCAAAGCGAGTGAACGTGTGTGATCCCATTGCGAACTGGTAGTAAAGGTAAGTAGAAACCACCCCTGAAATATACCCATGTAGAGACTACTGTAACACTGTCTACATGGGGCTCCCTTTGAGGAGCACCCGGAGGCTCCAACTGGTCCAGAATGCAGCCATGCGGGTGGTTATGGGAGCGACGTGGCGCTCCCATGTGACACCCCTCCTGCGCAAGCTGCACTGGCTCCCAGTGGTCTTTTGGGTGCGCGTCAAGGTATTGGTTACCATCTTTAGAGCACTTCATGGCGTAGGGCCTGGGTATTTACAGGACCACCTTCTGCCACCGATAGCCTCCCACAGAGAGGGGCTCCTCAGGGTGCCGTCAGTCAAGCAATGTTGACTGTCGGCCCCCAGGGGGAGAGCCTTCTCTGTGGGGGCACCTGCCCTTTGGAATGAGCTGCCCCTGGAGATATGACAGATCCCTGACCTACGTGCCTTCCACCGAGCCCTGAAGACGCTTTTATTCCGACAAGCCAGGCTGGCCTAACTTTTTAACTGTTTAATTTTAAACTGTGCAATTTGAAAATTTTAAATGTTTTTGTTTTAAATTGAGGTTTTTTAAATTATGGGCCAAATGGATTTAATTTATTTTAATTGCTTTTAAGTTTTGTATTGTTGTGTTTTATTTGATGGCTCTTCACCGCCCTGAGTCCTTCGGGAGAAGGGCGGTATATAAATCTAACTAACTAACTAACTAACTAACTAACTAACTAACTAACTAACCTACCTTTGGACAGTGGTTAATTACAAAGGAGGGATCTCAGCTCACTACCTAATCTTTTCCCAATTCTTTTAAAGATGATGGATTTCAGAACAGTCTGTATAAGCATTTCGTTGCTAAAATTATTGAAGAATCAGTCATGAGCATTGTTTTTTTTAATTGTACGTACGTTTCGTCCATATTTTTTTACTTTTAGTATTACACTATAACCTGTACTCTGTCCTACTTTTTTACTGAGAAGAAGATGTTAGTATGCAAATCATGTAGAAATAATGTGTCACTCACACAAGAAGTCCATGAAATAGATAAGCCATCTTTTTAACCACTCTCTATCCGCAAGTTACTGTACCAATGTTAGTTCTCTTAGAATTCTTGTGAGCACATTTTTTATTACAGGAAAAAGTATTTTTAGATAATAGAGATTTTGGGTGATTCAAAGTTACCTGCAGAACTGCTTTTCATCCAGCAGAGGGAATCAAATACTTACAGTCTGGCTGCCTGTGTAGGTATTTATATCAGCCCTTGTTCATTGTATTTAACATGCTACTTAATATCCTACCTATATTTCCTCACAGTACATAATCTCCATTGTAAGAAAAATATGGGCATAACCTACCTGAAGAATATTCAATTTTTTTTCTCAAACTGATTTTTGGGGAAAAAATAATATGTGAAGCAGGGCAGTAACTTTTTTGTCAGGTAATTAAGTAACCAAACTTTCACCAGTTAATCATTGTTTTAACCAATTTGAGAAATTAAGTATAATTGTTGTGGCAAATAAGGCAGTTAGACTATTTTGACACCGATATGCTATTGGAATTTAAAAAGTATATTGCTTGGGGAATTGTATGGTAGTGCATTAAATGAGAAAGTAACTGCTTAGGTTTTTGCACAGTTTTCTGTAGCAGGCACTGTGTAGTTACACTATGGAATTCACTTTGGGGGAATTCATGACGCTATTAATCACTATGGTCGTTGTGGTTATATCCTGCCTCTATTTTCAGAGACATATTTATTGTTATTTATTTACCTATGGAGATAAGTTACCGTCATTATTCTGCTTGTAGGCTTCCCATTGTTTGGCAAGAGTCAGTCAGCATTCTTCAGAAAATAATAAGTGAAGGGTTTGTAACATCTTGTTTATTTACAGGCCACGTGACGCCCAATGACTCTGAGCAGCTTACAGTTCAAAATAAAAAAACCCACAAAAATAACCATAAATGATCCCCAAAACACCACGTAAACACAGAAAACCTATCTAGTAGCAGCTCAATCTTTACCGATAAAGGAGAACATTTGTAGCTCAGAGTTGAAATGAAGGGTCCTTGGTGCTTTCTGAGCTTGGTTGTTTTCTTGAAGATTTCACTACCCAAATTAGATGACATCAGTGATAGTAAGGAAGGGGATTTGCTCTCACTTTATATTCTAGCGGCTTGCCCTGTCAATGTTGGTGTGAGTGGCCTTGGGGGTTCTTTGGTTGGGCTGTTTACTGTTAGCTTGTTTGGCTAGTTCCTTGATTGGGGCATTGTTTACTTCTTGATTGTTGGTCCAGCCTGTTTAGTTTCAGCCACGTGAGAACTAGCTCCTGTATTTGGGAACTCAAGGTATGATTTGCCAGGAATTTCTGGTAATAGAAAAATGGATTGCCCACAAACTTCATAAGGCCATTGAGCTTTAAAAAAAAGGGTTAATTGCATCACAACTTCAAATATGTTGCAGCTGAATCCAGAGATTTAGCTTGGCATCAAATACAACCAGTTTAATGGGATCACAGAAGGAAAGAGAAGAGTTCCTTTTGAAATGGACCAGAGTCCTTGGGTGAAAATGCCCTTCATGGTTGACTGGTAGTATTCAATATAGCAATAGCACTTATACTAATATACCGCTTCACAGTGCTTTAAAGCACTTTCTAAGCAGTTTACTCTCTCTAAGAGTCAGCTTATTGGCCCCAACAATCTGGGTCCTCATTTTACCAACCTCAGGAGGATGGAAGGCTCAGTTATCCTTGAGCTGGTCAGAATTGAACTCCTGTCAGTCAGTAGAATTAGCCTGCAATACTGCATTCAATTCCCCTTGGACATTTTTATAACAAAATAAGATAAATATGCCCTTCAACAAGCTTCATTCCTCATTACTTCATGAACACACGTCTCTTTTCTTCATTTGTCTTTGCTCTCTTCCAAGATTGGTTGATTGATTATTTATTTATTTAAAAGATTTGTATGGTCATCCATCTTAAAAACAACTCTGGCTGGTCTACAACAGTAAAACCAGTAACCATAAAATCATAAACCGTCAAACCCCCAACCCCCTAAAACAGTGGTTCTCAACTTTCCTAATGCCGTGACCTTTTAATATAGTTCCTCATGTTGTGGTGACCCCCAACC
>JANHZT010008490.1:2355-12778 GCA_032468215.1 Stegonotus admiraltiensis | reverse complement strand
AGTAGAGTAGAGTAGAGTAGAGTAGAGTAGAGTAGAGTAGAGTAGAGTAGAGTAGAGTAGAGTTGTATGACAGCTGCAGCACATTGCTGGCTCATATTTAAGTGATTGTCCACTAAGACTACAAGATCCCTCTCACAGTTACTGCTTTTGAGCCAGGTACCACCTATACCAGTGGTAGGCAAACTTGGCTCTTTCACACCCTGTGGACTTCAACTCTAAGACTTGGCTGTCTTAGGAATTCTGAGAGTTGAAGTCCACAGGGTGTGAAAGAGCCAAGTTTACCTACCACTGACCTATACTATCCCTGTGCATTTGTTTTTCTTGCCTAAATGTAGAACCTTACTTTCTTCAGAATTGAATTTCATTTTTTTGATAGCACCCAATGTTCAAATCTGTCAAGTTCTTTCTGTATCTTAAGCCTATCTCCTGGAGTGTTGTCTATTCCTGCCAACTTCATGTCGTATGCAAATTTGATGAGTTCCCCATCTATCCCCTCATCTAAATCACTGATAATTGATAAGTGATTTGAACTCGTCTAGGCTGGACAGTTACTCACTTACCATTTTCTTGCCTATTTTAATTTGTATTCCTAATCTGTTTTTTATGGTTTGTGTAAAGACAGATGCAAAAAAAAAATAAATGAGTAAAGCAGCTCTGCTTTCTTCCTGTTGCTTGTCATCTTCTTGCCACTTTCTCCCATTAATGGACCAATCATTTCAGAGGATGAGTAGGTAATTCCCCCTTTTCCCTTGCCACTTTTTTCCAGCTCTGACTCAACATCAGTAAAGCATTGATGAACATATAATATTTTATTCATCTTTGAAAGGATAGTTTGGGAAAGTATTCAGTAAATTCACTCTATAACTTCTACGAGGAAGAATCTGCACTTTTATGATCTATGCTAGTTCAAGGCAAAGTAGGTTTCGTCTTATGCAATAAAATTGAGAAAAACAGAGAGGGCATAAAAATTGAATGAAAATACTTTTATAATTCACTGTTTAAAACAAAAGCATATTTCTGTATTCTTTGTTCAGAAACAGCTCTAGGTACTCTTTGTATTAAATCTCAGATCTTGAAGGTATTCATGGCTCTTTCCTCCCTGATAGAGATATTCAATTCATTTCAAACTGAACATTCTTAATGCACATTTTATTATTATGCAGATTGAAATGAACGTGGATAGGAAGATACTATCCAGAAAATAATGTTTTTATATTTCATTCCTAATCACTTTTGTTTCTTTCAAATATGATTCAGATATTTATTTTTCTTCTTTAAAATTTCAATTCCTTTATTAACAAGTCAGAAAGAGTGACATGTAACGCTCCCTTGTACTGGTGAAATGAAAGAAGACTGTTAGAGATTATATGGAATGGCTTCCCTCCAGGAGTTGTGGGTGCTCCATCGTTGGAGGTTTTCAGGAAAAAGATTGGGCAATCATTTGTCCAGAATGACATCGGGTGTCCTGCTTGAGCAGGGAGTTGGTCTAGAAGTCCCCTTCTCAGTCTGCTATTTTGATGTTCAGAGATTATTCATTTCCAGCCATTCTCTTTTCTGATGATGCTTCAAGGAAACCACTCAGACCTGTAATAACCACATTATAAGTTGAAAAAAACACTATTGTTAGGTACTGACTTTAGACCTGGGAATTACCTAAATTCAGTATTTCAAGAGAAATCAAGCCGTCCTAGAACTTAATTGTTTTTGGCTCTTCCTTCCCACTTGGACCTTTTTTAAATCTGTAACTTCTTGTCTTGTTACAAAAAGGCTGAGTAAAATGTTTATGGGTGTTGCGTATACATTGTTAACAAAAAGAAAAATATGAGCTGGGGTTACTAGTGCAGTATTTCGCTTTTATGTTGTCTGCACAAAAAGATTCTAAAATCCTGAAGCATAAGAATTTCTTCTATAAACCAGATTAGCTAGAATAGTGGAGGTACTCAGACAACTGAAGTATAATTGTCCGCAAAAGGTCAAAATACTTGGCTGGTAGCACCTATGCCACAATATTTGATATTTCAAGAGTAGAAGCCCATCAGTTTGTTTTTATTTTTATAGCTCTGTGTTCTCAGCCACACAAATGCCTTTTGAGCACTTAACTCTATTGTTATTAATGGAGTATAATCAAGACATCTCTAAAACGATTCTAAAACATTCTAATTCTGCTAAAGTCAAGAGGAATGTTTATGGTTTCTCAGATTGTTTTGCTGCTAAATCACTTGCTTAACAATCATAACGTAGTAATGATTCAACTTTTTCAAATGTGTGATTCTTAAAATAATAATTTGAAGGAGGATTGGTTTTGTCATGCAACATTCTAAAAGGTGATATTAGTAGCAGCAGCAATGCTAATTATGAAAAACAGGATCAGGAATGAAAACTCATATGAATTATTTTGTTAAAGTTTTGGAGCAGGAACCAAACATGAATCTTTGCTAAGTACTCACCCTGGTTTTCGTTTGAAATGCAGTAAAGTAGTTTTTAATGTACATTCATCCTTCCTTGGATGAAGCTACAAAACAACTTCATGACTTAAAGCGTTTTTGGTAAGATGCTTCTCCCCTTTCCTAGTATCTTGATTTAAGATTTTAAAAACTGCCACCTTCATGAATCTGTGAACAGCTGTTGCATAGCATCTTCTTGCATATCAGCACATGCAAATGATGGAACATTTAATAATTAGGGCCGCATTTTGCATTTTGGTCCTGGTAATACCAAAAATGTTTGGTATTACTAGGACAATCTTGAGAAAATGTTAAATAAATAAAAATAAATAAATTTAATTTATAAAAAATAAATTTATTTATAAAAAAATAAATAAATAAAATTAATTTATCCTTTCTTGTCAACTGTGAATGAAAGCCATTCAAAAGGATGATGGACTTTTAAAGAAAGGCCTGTTCAGAATTGCTAAGATGTTCCCACGATGGATGAATGGCTGATAAAAATGATGGAACTAGCAGAGATGCCTACATTGATTGTTTTAATTAAGGAAAAGAACACATCCAACTTTGTTTCTACTTGGAAACCACTTTTGGATTTTGTGCTTGAGATGGAAAATGAAACTTTGGGCTTTGTTGATTAGATAAGTTTGTTGTCATAGAAATGGTTAATAAATGTAATAGTAAAAAGTTGAGGTTGTAATATTACTATCTTATTCTACTAAAAAGATTTAGAGGTCAATGTTTTTCTTTTTCTCTTTTACCCTTCAGTTCTTTCTTTTCCCTTTTCCCTACCCTTTCCCCCTTTTTCTACCATTTTCTCTTTCTTTTGTATTTTATATCCTAATAAACAATATATAAGTGAAGATGTACAAGGTGCATTTTATTTACACCCATCAAGTGCTTTGACTCTTAAGAGTCAAATGCATCATAATTGTTCACACGAGCAAGATACAAATACAATTTTATTGGATTAACTGACATTTATTTTCAGTTTGTTCTGATGAAAGAAGTTGTACTTCAATATCATATTTAGAATCTTACAGGAGCAGAATAAAAAGATTGGGAAAAGTTATTTCATCCAGGCATTTTCTACCAGAGTTTCATCTTGGGGATGGCCATAAATCTCTCTCTTGGAATGAAAACACTACTTCACAAATTTAATAGCAGAAGATTTCAAGGATGAAGCTATAATAAGTTGCCTTTTCTGCAGATACAAAAGAAGTTCTTAGAATGACAAAGGTCAGCTATTGCAGGTTACAAACACAATGAAACCTTGATTTAACAAATATTCCTATTCCCAGCTTAGTAGATTTCAGCTGCAAGAGACCAGATTTCCATGGGGACATCTACCTCAAGTAATGGACAAGTAAAATAACCCAAATATTTTATTTATTTTGTATCTGTATCTATATCTATATCTCTAATATCTATCTATCTATCTATCTATCTATCTATCTATCTATCTATCTATCTATCTATCTATCCTGTTTCCCCTAAAATAAGACATCCCCTGATAATAAGCCCAATCGGGCTTTTGAGCGCATGCACTAAAATAAGCCTCCCCTGAAAATAAGCCCTCCCTGAAAATATTTAAACGCATGCGCAGCCGGTTCCCGCCATTTCCTCTGGTTTCCTCCATGCGCCCCAAAATAATAAGATCTCCACGAAAATAAGGCCAAGCGCTTATTTCGGGGTTCAAAAAAATATGTCAGGGTCTTATTTCCGGGGAAACATGGTATCTATCTATCTATCTATCTATCTATCTATCTATCTATCTATCATCTATGATATAAATAATATTGCCTAATGACATTCTTAGAAAATTAATAAATCATCACATGTATTTAACGTTGAAGTAAAACAGACAAAAATCCTCACCCCATGTTAAAATGTTAATATCAGTGTTTGCTCTACAGTAATAGAGTAGCTTCCAATATATGTCTTCTTAGTTAGTAATAGACTTTCTATCCTCTGTTTCTCAGCCTTGAATATTTAGAAAACCTTCATAATCTTTTGAGAATGGTCTTGTCTGATCTGCTTTCAGAATCTTGACTTGCCCGATTAACCCCTACAAAATAAAGGCCCACATTATTCATACATGATGTTTTAATATTAGGTGTAATATATTGTGATAAAAATATCTTTCAGATACTCTAGTAGACTTCATAGATATTTTTCTAGAATTTAGTATTTGTTGATTTGTTGTAAAGTAGCCTCAACAGCCATCAGCCTTCCAAGATAAACCAGAGAGGAAACACAACTAGATGAGCTAATTCTACTTTATGGCAACAGAATCTTGGAAGTCTAAAAGTAGAATCTTGTTGGCACTTTTAGCTGCCTTATCCGTTAGGGAAGGTCCTTCCTAAATTTCTTCCTCTGACCATTGAGTGACTGGGGGCTCCTGCCTCTCTTCTCTGATTGTTTCCTGGGCAGCATCCCCTCTCCTTCTCTCTCAAGGTCATTCTCACATACCATTACATCAGTACCAGTTATCTAGTACTGCAGTTAGAATTTAAAGTTTGGTGCACAAAGTGATATTAGTCTAGTTAAATATCAGGGCTCTGTTGATGTACTTTGCAGTCAATTAGAGGCAGGTTTTAGTTTTTTTTAAAAAAATCTTTTAAAAAAAGAATAAAATAATAAAAACGGATTCAGCAAGTATCAATTTTAGCAAGAAAAAAAGTTGATTCTGCAATATAAGTACATATTTTGTGTACACACATATTATAACAGTGTTGCATTATAATCTACAATTTTATCCCATTAGATAGCTTGTAAATGTTCTAGCTCTGTCACTGATAAAAGCTTTACATTTGTCCAGAAATGATAATTGGTGGAAATGCTAGAAAAAAGAAAGTGAATGTTTTTCCCCCAAACCACTATTCTCCAAACTATTATTTTATCCCAATGTCCCCTCTCTTTCCTCCATTCTGTCAGTTCAAGTTAATAAATCCACATTTTGGATCCAGCCACTCATTATTATTTGTACTTTGAAGTTACATATTATACCTCACCCACAGCTTTGAGATCACAGGCTCTTCTGTTGAAAGCACCGGACAAAATATTTGAAAGGCCACATATTATACATTAGATGCTGACCAAGAAACTGGCAATTACCATGCTCATTGCTTTATTCTTTTAATTATACTTTGGGAGAGCTCTTTCATGATGATCTTCTGTACCTCTGTCAGGGAATTATATCAAAGAAGAATATAGTTAAATAAGAAGCACCAATTTCCTTAAATAGTCCCGGCCATCAAATTCACTTCCATGAACATGAGAGAAAGGCATAACATTTTACCAGTCCTTCTCACCTTGCATTATATTCCTGGGATTTCATTATTATAAGTACGCCAGTGTATACCAGCAGTTTATTACACATGGGATAGATTGAAAACAGGGTTTTATACGGCACGGGAGGTCATAAAATGGGATTTCGACAATGAAGGCTAGTTCTTTCCTTACCCTGTCAGATTTTACAACTATTCATAACCATTTTAAATACCAGCTTCCTCTGAAGTTATTTCTCTTTTAAAATTTCATTTCATTTCAATTCTATATGCATTAACACTTCGTTATTGCCTGTTTTTATTAAATTTATTAAATGATTGCATCTTTTTTCTCACTCTCAACAAAGTTTAATCAAACAAAAACTGAAATGCCATCCATAAAAAACTAATAACACCTAACATGATGTTGTAGGGGTGAGGAGCTATCTGCTAGCAGGAATCAAGCAAGGCCGGAGGAGGAAGTACCTTCAGCTGAGAATTAATTTGCCTAATGAGGAAGTGGCAGTGAATTCTAAAATTGTCTTTGTTCCATGCAAGCATACCTAACAGAACCACAGTATACTACGTTTGAAGAATTCTAGGGTTAAATTTATTAGAGGTAGGATTCATGAAAAAGCTTGTTTACTTTTCCAAGAATAATGTCTTAGTGCTGACCTTTGTTTTCCATCTCTAAACCCTGCCTTTTCTTCCCTGTTTCAATAGGACACATTTGGAGGATTGCATTTAATATATTTTGTTTTGTTCTTCAAATTGTTATCCTGTAGAACTCAATTCTGATACCTGATCTTGGACCCTGATTACTAATGATTAGTTTTTCCTACCCAGACCAATACATAACTATATCTAGTAAGGAGAACTCTTCTAGCTTGTCAGAGTAAACTAGTAAATAAGGAATACTGATAAGCAAAATTACATGATGCACAACTGAGGTGATTTATTTCTATTTTAGGCTTTCTATGACAGATACTGAAGCTCAAACATTTTGGCCACCAAATGAGAAGAGAGGACTCCTTGGAAAAGACCCTGATGTTGGGAAGTTTTGAAGGAAAAAGGGATAGCAGGAGATGAGATGATTAGATAATGTCACTGTCATCGATGCAATGAACATTAATTTGGACAAATGCCAGGAGACAGTAGAGGACAGGAGGGCCTGTCATGCTGTCATCCAGGGGGTCACAAAGAGATGGTCACAACTTAGCAACTGAACAAGTGATAGGTACATTTTTTTAAAGAGGATAACAGTGACTCTAGAAGTTGAGATAGGTTGATTTGAGATTGAATTATACAGACTAAGATATTAGTTGGGTGGAAAGATAGAGTTAATCATAGGAAAGTATCGCTGGGAGTTCAATGGATAAACATGAAAGTTGTGAGACTAAAAGAAAGGAATGGAATATGCAGGAAGAAGGAAAATAAGAGTATGGAGGCTTCAAATCAATCAATCAGTCTTGTTACAATATTAGTAATTTGCCCCAATCAAGCAAATCTGAGCAGCGTACAACTAAGTTAAAATAAAAGCCTAGAAACAAAATTAAATAATCACATTTCCCACCCTAAAAAGGCATTTGCACAACTAATTAGGACTAGATGAATGGTGGTCATCACCTTTACAAAAAAACAAGAAGGTAAAAGGGTCTTGAGAAGAAACATGTTCAAAAGCATGGGGGAAGGAGAGGGAAGAGTCATAATAGAAAAGGCCAGCTATTTGGTCCATAACCTTTGTGTCTTTTATAGAATGGAAGAGGTTTCATTTAGGAAGAGCAATTAAGATCAGCATAGACTTTCAGATAATGGGGGATATGGGATAGGAGTGATGGAAGATATTATGAGCTCCTTAGTTGGTGGAACAGCGACTGTGGCATAGTCAGGGAGCTCAGGCCGGCCATTTGGGGCCTATGAATGGAGCCCAGCAGTCTGGGGACCTTTAAGAGATTGGTAGTAGGGAGAGGATGGCTTCAGCAAAGCTGAGAATGACAATGTGACTGAAAGCTGGTGAAAAATGAGCAGGTGAACAGAATATCCCTCAGAAGTCAGTGGCAGTCAGAGAATGGACTTGGAATCTGAAATTCTGCCTAAAAGGCTACTGGATGCCTATTACGGAAAAACAGATTATGGTGATGGAGGAAGCATCTCCTGTTTAGGGAAATCAGTAATGGCAGGAATTACCTGAACTGCTGGAGGCTGGTCACTCAGTAAAGAGTGTTGGCCAAAGTGTGGCTGGTGAAATTTTTGAACTGAGTCTAATGTGCCTGGAAAAAGAGGATATGCCTGAAAATGGCAGGCAGAGAGTGGGAAAGAAGATTTGCTTCTCATTAACCATGTAGAATTAAATATGCAGACTTTGGGGAGCAGCATCAACCTTGCTAACATTAAGCTAGCAATCTTGAATTTTGTTGTTCAGTTGCTAAGTTGTGTCCAACTCTTTGTGACCCCTGGATGACAGCATGCCAGGTTCCCCTGTTCTCCCGTTTCCTAGAGTTTGCCCAAATTCATATTCATTGCATTGATGACACTATCCAACCATCTCATCCTCTATTGTCCCCTTCTCCTTTGGCCTTCAGTTTTCCCCAACATCTGGGTCTTTTCCAAGGAGTCTTCTCTTCTCATTTGGTGGCCAACATATTTGAGCTTCAGCTTCAGTATCTGTCCTTCCAAAAAAAACAGTCAGGGTTGATTTCCTTTAGGATCGACTGATTTGATCTCCTTGAAAATGCAAAGTCAAATTGTGAAAAAACAAATTATGCCCACTTAATTTGACATTGCATAACTTTTTACAAGATCTTTATTGTTCCAGGTTCCTGGGATCAAATTGACCAGGATAGGCTATGCCACTCTTTCCAGATCATATCTCCAGTGTTGAAGGGCATTGGGTGCTGCTAAAGTTGCTTGTTAAATATGTCATAGTTCCCTTCAGTAGGTGATAAAAGTCACAAGGCAAAAGATATTTTTCATCAGTCATCAGTAGTCATCATTAGCCTGAAGGAGAATAACTCCCTGAGCAAAATCAAAAGCATATTTTGAACACTAAATGGGGCTGAAAAAGGATGCTATCTTTGATGCCATGAACATTTCTTGGGCCCTGTGACTCCCCTTGAATGGTGTCTCTTCCATACAATTCAGGTCAGAATTCTGGTGCACTCAGCAAAGCAGATATGAAGGGCCCGATAATGTGAAAATATCAGAAAGTGCTTAATGACTTTGACATTCCTTGAAAGTTCCCAAGACAGATAAAGTCTATTTTCACAAGGTCCATTTGGATGTCACCTGAATTATAGCCAAACTAGTCTAAGGGAGCAAATCAAAGTCACATTTCTCTAACTTAGCATACAGCTTGTATTTGTGAAGCCTTTGCAGTACATTCCAAACATTTAGTTTGGCATCTGGAGCCCCAGAAAAAAAAAAGAATGTCATTTAAATATACAACTACATAAGGCAGTTAAAGCTAATTCATTCCAGCTGTCATCTTCTGAGCAAAATAAAAAAATGCTTCTACATATCCACAGTGTGTGAACTGCACAGTTACATGTCTATGGAGATTCTCAGTCATCTAGGTCATGGTTGTCCCAAGGTGTTTTTTCAGGAGGCAACTGAACTTACTTTCTTTTTCTTTGAAGATGTTTCACTTCTCATCCAAGAAGCTTCTTCAGCTCTAACTGGATAGTGGGAAATGGAAGGATTTATATTCATTGCAGACAGCTGCTCATTTGCAGATTAGTAAAATTTGATAGGAAAAAGCTGAAAATGAGAACTCAGAACTTTCTGGCAAATGAATTAATTTTCAAAAAGAGAACTTACATATACATTATTTAAAGCTGTTGGGCTTTGAATTTTTCCCCTCCTACACTTTAAATTAATCTCTTCTGAGAAGGCAGCTTAGTCTGCAGCTAACCTTCTTTTGTCTGCATGATACCAGTTACATTACTTGGTGTAATAATCCTCTCTTATTGCTAGGTCCATTTGTAATAAGACCTGATTTTATCCAAAAATATAGAAATTCGTAAGAAATATGAAGTTTGTTCTTTTCTTGGTGGGTGATTCCAGTTGATGACTGTGGTGGGGGAAAGAGGTTGATCTGGTGGCTACTTTTCTTGATGTTTGCTCTTTAACTGTGAAGTATTAGAAGAGGTCGTATTTTGTTCAGTGTGTGGTATTATGTAGACAGAGTGTACAGTGCTCAATTGTACATCAATGCTCCATGCCCTGCTTGAAGTATTGTTGAAAAGTTATTCTGGTGTCTTGAGGTTATCTGCATTAACATAGAATAAGATAGAATAACAGAGTTGGAAGGGATCTTGGAGGTCATCTAGTCCAACCCTCTGCTCGAGCAGAAGATCCTATGCCATTTCAGAGAAATGGCTGTCCAGTCTCTTTTTGAAAGCCTCCAGTGATGGAGCACCCACAACTTCTGAAGGCAAGCTATTCCATTGGTTAATTGCTCTCACCATTAGGAAAATTCTCCTTTAGTTCTAGGTTCCTTCTCTTCTTAGTTAGTCTCCATCCATTGTTTCTTGTCTTGCCTTTTGATTGTCTCAAAGGTGCTTTTTTTTTAGATAACTACCATGTTTTCCCAAAAATAGGACCCTGTCTTATATTTTTTTGAACCCTGAAATAAGAGCTGAGGACTTTGTACAATATCTACATGACAAAATCACTCAGATTCGGGAAGGCTTAGACTCTGACTGGATGAGT
>JANHZT010008487.1:18053-31000 GCA_032468215.1 Stegonotus admiraltiensis | reverse complement strand
CCAGTTCACCAAACTGTTCAGAAAGTTAACAACCGGTTCTCCCGAAGTGGTGCAAACTGGCTGAATCCCACCACTGGATAGATAGATGGATAGTTGGATAGATGGATAGATGGATAGATGGATAGATGGATGGATAGATAGATAGATAGATAGATAGATAGAGTTAGAGAGACAGACAGACAGACTGAGAGACAGACAGACAGATAGATAGACAGACAGACAGATATAGATCAATCGATTGGTTGATCGATAGACAGACAGACAGAGTTAGAGAGACAGACAGACAGACAGACAGACAGACAGACAGATAGAATTAGAGAGACAGATATAGATTTTTTTTTTGCTTTGATTTATATGCCGCCCTTCTCCGGAGACTCAGGGCGGCTTACAATTCATTAAGCAATAGCCTTCATACTTCTGTATATGCAAAGTCAGCTTATTTTAGATTGATTGATTGATTGATCTATAGACAGACAGACAGAGTTAGAGAGACAGACAAATAGAGAGAGAGAGAGAGTTTGAGAGACAGGCAGACAGACAGATACCCTGTTTTCCCCAAAATAAGACACCTCCTGATAATAAGTCCAATCTGGCTTTTGAGCGCATGGCAATAAGGCCAAGCGCTTATTTCAGGGTTCAGAAAAATACAAGACAGGGTCTTATTTTCGGGAAAACATGGTAGATAGATAGACAAACAGACAGACAGACAGATAGAGTTAGAGAGACAGAGAGACAGACAGATAGACAGACAGACACAGACAGACAGAGTCAGACAGACAGAGTTAGAGAGACAGACAGAGAGAGAGTGAGTTTGAGAGACAAACAGACAGAGTTAGAGAGACAGACAGACAGATATAGATCGATCAATTGATTGATTGATCGATCTGTAGGCAGACAGACAGAGTTAGAGAGACAGACAGACAGACAGATACCCTGTTTCCCCCAAAATAAGACATCCCCTGATAATAAGTCCAATCAGGCTTTTGAGCACATGGCAATAAGGCCAAGCGCTTATTTCATGGTTCAGAAAAAATATAAGACAGGGTCTTATTTTCAGGGAAACATGGTAGATAGATAGACAGACTGACAGGCACACAGACAGATAGAGTT
Organism: Stegonotus admiraltiensis; assembly: GCA_032468215.1. Classification (NCBI taxonomy): domain Eukaryota; kingdom Metazoa; phylum Chordata; class Lepidosauria; order Squamata; family Colubridae; genus Stegonotus; species Stegonotus admiraltiensis. The sequence goes on along the minus strand of JANHZT010008487.1, from coordinate 29,890 downwards.
AGAGAGAGAGACAGACAGATAGACACACAGACCGACTGACCGACCGACAGAGTTAGAGAGACAGAGAGACAGACAGATCGACTGACATATGGACAGACAGACGGACAGATGGACAAACAGACAGACAGCTTACGTAGCCTGGTTCCCAATGGGCCTTGGCCCATGGGTTGCAGACTCTTGCTTTAAAGCATCAATTTGAAATAAAAAAATATAATCAAACACATCAGAATTGTTTGCCATTCAAATGATTTTACTATGATATATTGTGTCCATCCTTCCTGAGATCATTATGGTCGTATAATAAAAGAATAATGCAGATTTCAATGTAATTACATAAATGGTCAGTAAAGTGGCAGTGAAAGTCAATTGAAGCTGCTGTCATAAGAAAAGTACAAAGCAATCTGGATAATTAGAAAAATACTATAAATGTATGTTATTTGTAGGGCTAATAATACAGAGCAAACTATCAGAAACTTAAGAGAGCCTGGAATAGTTGGAAGATGAAGTAGAGAGGGATGAGACATTTCTCACTTGTAGTAATAAAGGAGATATCAGATAATGAAGATGACCTACTTTCTCACTGATTGGGCTCTGGGCCATCTTAAAATCTTCTGGCGTCTTCAGTCAGATCTGTTCCACACGCAGAACAGTACACACTCTGCTAAAGAGAAGTTCCCTGAAGATGAGATCTAGCACGAGTCCAAAAGCTCGGAAGACAAAACCTCTGGTCCCAGTGACCGACCCAGATTGGATCCTGCAACATTATCCTGGGATACGTATCTTCGCCTTCATACATCAGTCAGATCTGTTTGCCTCAGGCATGTTGAAGAGCTGGTGCAGGGCATTTCAATTTATTTATTTATTTAGCACAATGTGGAGAAGAAAAAAAAATGTGTAAGATTGCTATAGAGCCGTGATGGCGAACCTATGGCACATGTGCCACATGTGGCACACGGAGCCATATCTGTGGGCACGTGAACATTGCCCTAGCTCAGCTCCAGTGTGGATGCGCGTGCCAGCCACCTGATTTTCCAGGCTTCCGGGCCCACCAGATGTTGAGAAATGGGCTGTTTCTGGCCTCCGGAGGGCCTCCAGGGCAGTGGGGAAGGCCATTTTCGCCCTCCCCAGGCTCCTAGAAAGCCTCTGGAGCCTGGGAAGGGAAAAAATGGGCCTACCAGGCCCACCATGCCATCACATGCCAAAAATGGGGGAAGCGCAGGGGGTCATGTGTGCATGCGCAAGGGGGTGGGGCATATTGAATTATGGGTGTGGGCCTGAATGCACGTGACCCCCCGCACTCCCACTTTTGGCACGCGACAGTAAAAAGGTTAGCCATCACTGCTATAGAGGATTTCACCGTTAAAGAGATTTTGATTAAAAATAATGTGAGAATAATATACTGGTTATAAATAAAACATAAAATAACTTCTGCTACTGAAAAGAACAAAATGGTAATTTAGAAATACTCTGTTCAATAATAGGTACTCAATAAAGACTAATTAGACCTCACATAATTACTTGATGGTCAATAATGTTTTTGAAAGAGTGCCAAACTGTAAAACATTTAGAAAATAAGTGAGTGGGAAAGGCTTAGTATGTAGTAAATCTTTAAAAAGTCCAATTGAATTATACTCAAGTTACCCTAAGTAAAAATAAATTAGTAGCACAATGTCTGCATATAAATGGTGTAAGCATGCTGAGTTCAATGGAATTTATTCACAGGAAAATATGATTTCTATATAAAAGATCACACAATACTTTTCATGTTTATTTATCAGATAATATTTATTTGTTTCCCTCCCTGTAGGACAGCATAATATATAAATCAACCTATTATTACTTAATCAAAAGATGATGATTAAAATTCTGATTTAGTGCAATGTGCAATCCCAGCCATTAGTTTGGATCTCCTAGCATGCTACAATATATTAAAATATAGTTGGCTTATATAGGTAGTCCTCAATTTACAACAGTTCATTTAGTGATGTTTCAAAGTTACAAGATGAAAGTGAAAAAAGTAAATTATGGCTGTTGGACCCATGGCAACTGACAACTCATATTTATGATGGTTTAAGTGTCCTGGGGTCAGAAGGTTGCAAAATTATCCCATTTTGCAACCTTCTGAAAAGCAAAGTCAATGGGAAAGCCAGATTCACTTAACAACTTTGCTACTAACTGCAATGATTTGCTTAACCACTTGGCAAGAAAAGTCATAAAATGGGACAAAATTCACTTAACAAACATCTCACTTAGCAACAGAATTTTGGGCTCAATTGTGGTCATAAGTCAAGGACTAACTAATTTGTGGTGGGGTGCGTGTGTAGACCCAAACATGTGATTAGTTTATGTCTCAATGTTCTATATCTGTGATGGCGAACCTATGGCACGCTCTTCCGGGCTAGCTGGTTTTTGCACACAGGGGAGTGCTGGAAACTGGAAGATCAGGTGGCCGGCACAGATGTGTACACTGGAAACTGGAAGCTCAGCTTCCCTGTATGTGCATGCGTGCTGGCGAGCTGCTCTTCCTGTTTCTGGCACTCCCACGTGCGCATGCTGGGGAACTGCTCTTCCAGTTTCCGGGGTTCCCACGCATGTGTGCCAGGGAGCTCCTCTTCCAGTTTCTGGTGTTCCCCCACGCGCATACTCCCATTTTGGCACTCGGTGCCAAAAAGGTTTGCCAACACTGTTCTATATGAACCCAAGACTTTGGGCTAATTCAATAAACTTTGATTAATTTATAATGGAAATAATCGTGTATTACAAAACTCTTTAACATTCAACTGATTCACTGGAATTATACAACTGATTATTGTTCACATCAGTTCAATTTACAAGTTTTTTTTTTTAATGCAATGTATGTTTCACAATGTATGTTATTTATTTATAAAGACTGGGTTTAGAGCAGCGGAATCCAACTTTTGTTGTTTGGCAGCCTGGTGGGGGGGGGAGATGGGAACTGGGCCACGTGAGCAGTGGGTTGGTGTGCATGTGTGCGTGCAGCTCAACTTCCATGAGCAGAGGGCCTCACACAGCGCCTGCATGCAGAGCTTGACTTGCGCAGGGTGAGCTGCATACGCATGCGCATATGCGTTGGCCCATTGCTTATGCAATTCAAGCTGTGCTCTGTGCATCTGCACATCAGCCTGCTGCTCATGTGACCCAGCTGCAAATAGGCCACGGCCCCGTTGTGGGCCACAGCCCGGGGGTTGAAGATTAGAGTACTCCTAGGTACAAGCCTTAATTATCTCTGCCTTCTTTCAAATCTAAATTAAATAACTGCTGATAATATCCCCATATTTCTTCTTAAGAATGGAAGGAAATGTGGCCTTAAGTCTTTGAGGATTTGAAAATAAGATGATCTATTGTAAACTTGAATTGGTCTTAATATGAAGTTTTGGCTTTTTTTTTTGCAACTACCTTCACTTTTAGCAAATGATATTCTGCACATAGAAATACATATACATCTTTGGATTGTGTGTTGAGTAAATGTCGTTCCTGCTTCATAATTGCAGCTTTTCCCCTTTTTGAATAACAATTTGCCTGCTCCTAGGAAACCAATGCTTATATTTTTTTCCAGTCAAAGGTCTGATATTACATATTGTTGATGATGGTTGTCAATGAAGTGTATCTCTTCCCTGTTTTGCCTTGATTAGTTTTGAATGCATTTCTGATGGAAGAACAGATAAGACTATCAACACCCATTGTTGTCTAAAAGCTGGCTTCCTAATCTCTAAACCACAATAAGGAGGCAATCAACACCAACAGCTAAAAAACTTACTTTCTAAAGAAAAAACATGTTCCAACAGGTGCTAATAATCTCGTATCTGTTTAGCCAGAGTACTTATCCTAGTAAATGTAAGAATCTGGGACAGGTTTCTGTGGTTGATAGCAGAAAAAAATTAACCAGAACATTTTTATTAGCATTATGTACACCTATGAATGTTAGATACAGGTTTGGTTTGAATGTGTTGAGTTCATTGCATTTTTATCTTCCTTCGGATGGTTTTGTACCAAATCTATGTCTTTGTTTTAGCATATATGACTATAAGTCCTGTAAACGTTAGCAGTTTTTAACATGATCTAATTGCTACAATGAGACCCAAAATTATGAGAAATATCATCTCTGGAAACAGCAGTTTTCTTTAAACCTAAAGCCTGCAAGAACTACTTGACCATCGCTTATCTACTTGCTTTTCTTCTTTATGGGTTGACTCATTCCTTGCAGAGATTAGACCAAGAAACAGATGACATATATCACCAAGCATGTAGGAGAAATCAAATTTAAAAGAAACTCACAGAAAGGATTAAAAAAAGAAGACTAGATAAAATATGAGCATGAATACTGAATGTTTCTGATTTTCCTGGCTGAAAAAGTGCAGATAAATTATGATGGTTATACTGCCCTGCTGCTAAGAGGCGATCAAAGTGTTATATGATGAATAAAAAGTAAAATCATAAAAACAATAAGGATCAGATCCAAATATATGAAAGCATCAATAACACATTGAAATTAGACTTTTGAAAGTCTAAAGTTGAGTAAGTGGTTTGGCCAACCTGCTATATTAAAATGTAGCTGGCTAGTTCATGAGTAGCTGAGTGATTAATTTATTGTTTGGTTTGTTGGGTAAGACGCACAGCTGGATTAGTCCTGTAAACTGTGCGTCAGTTAACAATAAGTTAAGTGAGCAATGGCAAAAGGAGAAGGGAATAGCAGAGGATGAGATGGTTAGCAGTGGTGAAATCCAAATTTTTTTACTACTGGTTCTGTGGGCATGGTGTGGCTTGGTGGGCTGCCTTGGTGGGTGTGGCAGGGGAAGGATACTGCATAATCCCCATTCCCTCCCCACTCCTGGGGCCAGCCAGAGGTGGTATTTGCTGGTTCTCCAAACTGCTCAAAATTTCCGCTACCGGTTCTCCAGAAATACCTGCTGGATTTCACCCCTGATGGTTAGGTAGCATCATTGACTCAGTAAACGTGAGTTTGGGCAGACTCAGAGAGACAGTAGAGGACAGAGAGGCTTGTCATGCTACAGTCATGGGGACAATTTAGCAACTGAACAACAATAACAAGTGCAGTCATAGTATCAGTACAACAGAAAGCATTTGTATTCCTTTCTGATGTGCTTTCAGGCTTTAGAAAGCTGCATGGAAGTTCTAGAACATGACTATTGTATAGTTATAAAACAAGATTGGTGCACTTCTACCTGGGATGGTCATGAGAGAGAAGCCACCTGGAGTCGTAAGGGAGGAAAGGCAGGGGTGAAATCTAGCAGGTTCTGACAGGTTCTGGAGAACTGGTAGCGGAAATTTTGAGCAATTCAGAGAACCAGTAGCAGAAATTTTGAGTAGTTTGGAGAACCGACAAATACCACCTCTGGCTGGCCCCAGAGTGGGGTGAGAATGGAGATTTTGCAATATGCTTCCCCTGGAGTGGGGTGGGAATGGAGATTTTGAAGTATCCTTCCCCTGCCACACCCACCAAGCCATGCCTCCGAAGCCACACCATGCCCAAGCCAAGCCCACAGAACCGGTAGTAAAAAAATTTGAGGAAAGGGACAGCTGTCTAATCAATGAGATCAGTCAAATCAATGCTGGTGATCAGTGGGATGACAGATGTTGCAGCCAGATCGCTCTCACATTCAAGCAACAATGTCCCACAAAATGCTTCTGAACAGGTCCATGATGAGAGTAGCATCCCTGCTTAGATGTTCTCATTTTACATGGAGTAAATCAGCATTCATAATCTGAGTCACCCCAAGAAATAAGCCATTTAAAGCACAGCCCTTTGGTGTGAGGTTAGGCTAACACAGAGAGTTTTTCTAATGCTACACTACACTCGGATGGGACCTTAATATCAGACTGCTTCTGAATAGCTCTGCTTTTATGTTAAATACTTCCTTGTGCACCTGAGTGACTGAGCTGTCTCTTTGCTGCTGCCTCTTTAATGGACTACTCTTTAATAAATGGACTAGCATCCAGTTCCAGTTTTGAATCATAAGGTCCAAAAATCACCACTTAGGACTGGGATTCTGTGATTAGCTTCTTTATCAAAGACTTTAACATTATCAAGGATGATTCTTCAGACCATGAGTCTTCATTTTGCATCTTGGCTAAAAGCAAATATCAATGAGATATTGAATTGCTTTTATGAAAAGGCATGGACAAGGGAACTTTATTCTCATTTAAAAATGCATTTACAACAGCTTCTGAATGCAATCATGGGTTCATTCTAGAAATCACTCTGAAATTGACTGTTCAAAGCAAAAATGTACATCTACGTATTTGTACATAGCAAGCCCCTGGTCAGATAAAAAAATTAGGAAGGATCCACTCAAGTGGATCAATCCCGTGAAAGTGACAAAGGAAAGTTTGTACCTTCAGACTTGCGAGATTCTATTAATGCAGCCATATAACAAAATAGAATTAGCTGATCTAGTTGTGTTTCCTGTCTAATTTGCCTAGGAAGGCTGACACCCACCCTCCCAAAATAAGGGAGTTGGGGAATTGTATTTTATATTTATACAAATGATAATATTTATATTTATTTATTTATATTTATATTTATATTTTTAAGGTTGTTCAAAAAGATAATGCAGAATTCATATTTTATTACTCTGGCATTTTCTTTCATATGTAACATTAACTACAATAGCCACATTGCTGTACAACTGGGTGCCAGCCAAATATTCACTCTATCACATTTCAGTTTACATTGTAGACTTAATAAAACTGATCTACCTTATATTTCAGTGGATTATTGAGTTAATATATCTGAAGTACTCAAAACATTTAATAAGTTTCACGGGAAACATAACTTCCTATAATTCATCATTAAATATAGGATTTAATTTTTTAATCCCATGTTCATTGACTTGGGAGCAATGCATAAATCTTTATAGGGCTGTGATGTGAATTGATAAAATTGTAGCACCTTGCCTGATTAATCTGGGGAACTAACTGAACTAAATGAAGCCTAACTACTACATTAATGAGATTATCTTTAAAGCCTATACAAATCATTTTGTATGATTACTGAATTGTCACTAAAAGTTAATTTTGTAACTTCTTCTTAGTGCGGGTCATAAATGAGATAGGCATGTGTGTATATATCTGGAGACTGACAGTGTTGTGCTGATGTGTTTGGAAAAGCATTTTTTAAAGTGATAAGATAAGAGTTGGCATATAGCTCACATCTACATAACAAGTAGAGACAAAAACTCAGGATCCTCCCTAACTTATCAGGCTGTAAAAGAAAGAGATTTGTGCTATCAGACTTGCAAGATTATGTTAATGTCATCTTACAATAAAGTAGAATCAGACCACCTGGTTGTGGTTTCTGTCTGCTCTGCCTGGGAAGGCTGAGAAGGAGGAACAATTACAGACTGGACAACCAGCGTGTAAAAAGTTTCTCAGCCCACAAAAGGAGATTGGGGACATGGGAAGCATTTCCGAAGGGACCCTCCCAGAGTTTCTGGAGAGGAAGGGAGAAATATTTACACTCTTGCAAGATTTTGTTAATGCAATGTAACAATCATGATTGAGCTCCTACTCATGGTTGTGTTTCTTGCCTGGACTATCTCAAAGGTAGTCTAACATCTGGTTTAACCTGGTTTTATCTCCATTCAGATATGAAGAACATTCAGTGATTTGGGTCCCATCATTATTTCTCTGAACAAGGCACCTGAAAGGAGTTCAGGTAGTTCTCAACTACAATTGAGCCCAAAATTTCCATTGCTAAGCAAGACTTACTCCCTTTCTTGCCACAGTTGTTAAGTAAATCACCGCTAAGTTGTTAAGTTAGTAACACGGTTATTAAATCAATCTGGCTTCCTCCTTGACTTTACTTGTCAGAAGGGCACAAAAGGTGATCACATAAATTCTGGGACATTGCAATCATCAAATGAGTCAGATGCCAAGCAGGGATGGGTTCTACTTACCTTTACTACTGGTTCACATCGTGCCCGCACGCATGCGCTTGCTATGCTCACACATGCATGTGCATGTGCATAAGCTTCTCCACATGCGCAGATCACTTCTGATGACGTCCAGGTCAGTGGGTGGAGCCTCCCGCCAGTTTTACTACCGGTTCTTGCGAACCAGTCCGAAACAGGGGCAACCTACCACTGATGCCAAGTCTCTGAAATTTGATCATATGACCATTGGAATGCTGCAATGGTCATCAGCGTGAAAAATGGTTGTAAATTATTTTTTTCAGTGCTATGTAACTTCAAATGAACTGCTGTAAGTTGAGCGCTACCTGTATTGTGAGAATAAAATCAGCAAGGTGGGAAAGAACCAAATATCATACCTTGAGCTTCTTGTGGAGACCGATAGAATATAAATGGAGTACAGTATTCTAGGGAATGTACTTACTATGTACTAAAATCATTCTGCTTACTTGGAGCAACTTCCCCAAAGCCCCATACAAGATTTCCCCTATTAAAATGCATTTTAATTTTGATTTAACATAGTTAGATGTATGTATGCATTCTTCAAAATGAAAAAGGTCTTCTGCAGTCACGACATAAGCCTAAGACTGAAAATCAAGCTTATCAGATGTTACATCTTTTCTATCCTGCTCTACGGAGTGGAGAGTTGGTCTCTGACAGAAAACCACTTGAAGAAAGTAGAAGCATTTGAAATGTGGATTTACAGACAACTGTTATGTATAAGCTGAGTTAACAAAATCACAAATGAGGAGGTGATAAGCCGCCTGGGAAAGCAAAGGGAAATAATCAAAGCCATTAAAAAGCGAAAGTTAGAATATTTTGGACATGTGATGCGACACCCAGAAAAATACGGCATCCTTCACTTAATCCTCCAGGAAAAGATTGAAGGCAAACGAGGTCCAGGCAGAAGAACAACATCATGGATTCAGAATCTAAGGGACTGGTTTGGACAAAACTCAGCAGTACTTTTTCATACGGCTGTTGACAAAAATAGGATTGCCAACATGATCACCAGCGTCCGATGATGGGTTTGGCACAAGAAGAAGAAGACGATGTATGTTGGAACAAAATGCTTTTTTTCAGACTAATTCTCAGTAAGGGTTTGGAATTTCATACATTGCTCTTGTTCTCAGCAATGGGGCACTTAAAAAAATACTTATGACATAAAATAAACATACACATACGTTCTGGCCATACAAATTACAGTTTTGTCCAAGTTGGCCTCAGTAGTCATTTTACCCTGACTGCTTTTTAGAAGGCCAGATCCTGAAGATGAAACTCAAATACTTTGGACACCTAATGAGAAGGATGGATTCACTGGAGAAGAGCCTAAATGCTGGGAACGATGGAGGGCAAAAGAAGGGGCTGGGGGCTGGATTGAGTCACTGAAGAAGTTGGTGTGAGTTTAAATGGACTACGGGAGATCGTAGAAGAGAGGAAGGTCTGGAGGAACGTTGTCCATGGGGTCACAATGGGTCTAACAACTTCTCAACTAACAATAACAACAAGACATTTTAATCGCCTGCATGAGTGTTTGGATGTGTTCCTGCTGAAGTTAAGAACAAACTGTTTCCAATCATGAAATTAATCTTAATCTATACGTAAGTGTTTAACAAAGCAAGACACTGGAAAACACCTCTTCACTTATCAAATGCTGCTGGGATGAGATGGAAAACTTTAGATTTAATAAATTAGCATAAAAATATACTGGGCTTGGCGTGATTAGCAATTAAATATAAACAAAATGGGCAGTTTACCCTTAGCGTTCCTCCTCATTTAATTTCCTTGAAGGGTCATTTTTCAAGCACTTAGAATTGAATCATCTTAAATTAATACAGCATACTTGAGTGAATGTATTTGCAGGAGTAGATTTACAATTCCTACAAAGTAAAAATAAAATTAGGCATAGCCTTGAAAATAAAATTGTTTTTAAAGCTAACAAAATCAATTGCCTTGACAGAAGAGGCTTGTGTGTTTTCCTTGGTTTTAGGGGAATAAACTTTATAACATAGAATATGTATTCAATATATTCATATTTGTGTACAGGTAGTCCTCAAGTTACGAATGGAATGGAGCCAGTCCATTCCATTCGTAACTTGAGGATTTCTGGGAGTGAATCTTGTACCTTGAATGAGATCACTCCCTGTTTTTTGCCCACGCATTCGCTAATTTAATGCGTGGCTGAATGTATGGTTCGTTAAGCTGACTTTGTATAAAAGAGAACACTGCTTAGGGGGGGCCGAAAGCCCTACTAAGCAGGTATATACAAAAGTATGAAGGCTATTGCTTAACTCATTGTAAGCCGCCCTGAGTCTCCGGAGAAAGGGCGGCATATAAATCGAACCAATCAATCAATCAATCAATCAATCAATCTTGGGAGTTGCTCATAAACACTAGGGGGCGCTTATCTCGTAACTTCTAACAGGCGCTAAATGAATGCTCGTAACTCAGGGGTAAGCTGTATAAGAGGAAGTGCTGTGTGTGGCATGCATATATTTGAACTATACTGTTAAAAAGGGTATAAAAGCCTTGGTGAAAGATTTTTTTTAATCTGAAAAATGGATGGATATTTCCTATTTTTCAAATGCATTTTAAAAAAAAATGTTTTACAGTACTTCCAATATGAGCCTTATTCCATTATGAACTGAGAATTTGAAAAGCTTAGTCCCTGGTAGCACATGGATATTTATCATTGTACCATTTCAAAAATAATGTAAGGAGCTTCTGGATGACACTGATCATAACTGAGAGGTCATCTATAACTCAAAATTGCTTGCTTTGTATCCAGCATTTTGCCTCAAAAATGACAAAATCTATCACCGGAAGTCTTGTGGAAATTGCACTGACAAAGCTTCTTTTCTGCAGAATGAACAGAAATACCCAAGCACAGCTGGGCTAGTTCAAAACTTAATTTTGAAAAGAGGAAGCTAATAGTCAAATTATAAACAAACAATTCAAACAACGTAGAGAGGTTAGACAAAAGAGAAAAAGGTAGACAAAAGAAAGGAATGCTTACAAGGCTTATATAAATCAATGAAACTATGCTATGTTTGAAATACAGGCCCAAGAACTGATGCAAAGTTTCTCAACCTTGGCAACTTTAAGACAGGTGAACTTCCACTCCCAGAATTCCCCAGCTGGCTCTCATGGCTAAGCAAAATGTTGCAGTGCAAGGCATGTTCTCATTCCATATACATAACTCTTCTAAAATGGATTCAAAGTTTAGTGATTATGGAATCTCTATTAGGATAGGCGATAAAAAGGACTCCATGCAGATTTTACTCTATTAGTCATAGTTGACTTTAAGGGCTGGTACCTTCCCACTAAAGTGATACTTATTACTCTGTTCGTATTTGCATGTTTTTGAACTGCTAGGCTGGCAGGAGTTGAATCTAGGCAGTAGGACATACCGGTATATAATTTTCTGCATCACCATTCAATATTTTCCCAATGGCACCTCCTCTCTCCAGCTAATGGCTTGCTGAAATGAAGAAAAACAGCTAAATGAATGTACTTCCTATTTTAAATCTTTCCCTTTTTTCCATCTCTAAAGAGAATAATGTCATAGCCCAAAACTTACTTCTTTGGTAAAAAATTAGCTATGTTAGGAGTAAATAAGTAAGCAAGCAAGCAAGCAAATACACCAACAAACAAACAAACAAACAAACAAATAGAATAAAAACCACTGAGATGAATTTATGAATGAATGAATGAATTATTATTATTATTATTATTATTAATGAGATTTATATGCCGCCTTATCTCCAGCCGGACTCTGGGCGGCTCACAACAGTTAAAAAACATCTAATGAAAAAGTCAAAAAGAAATTAAATCCAATGAATGAATGAATGAATGAATGAATGAATGGGGCTACTGAGAGGAAATTGC
>JANHZT010008487.1:0-10750 GCA_032468215.1 Stegonotus admiraltiensis | reverse complement strand
GCAGCTAAATTTAAAACGTCCTAAACTTTAAATGGCTAGGTCTAAAAAAAGAACAACTAAAAAAAACCCAATTAACTAATTTTTTTAAAGTTCCCAAAGGGGGAAAAACTTACCCAACTGAAGGGACAAGGCAAGCAGGCAGGCAGGCAGGCAGGCAGATAGAGCTGCTCACCGATGAGCTTGATTGCAGGCAGGGAGATTCAGCTGCTTGCTGATGCAATGTATTGCAGGGATCACAGCAAGCGAAGCAAGGCAGGCATTACAACCAGCAGCTAAGGTAAGCAAGCTGGAGGCTGGGGGGGAAGGGATTTTTGCTACCAGTTCTCCGAACTGCCCACCGCCATCATTACCTACTCGCCCAAGCTGGTCCGAACCGGGAGCATTTCACCCCTGCGTTATATGTCATTGCAGTAATAAGTCAATGACTAGATCCGATTTTTAAAAAATTTTTTTGATCATTAAGTAGATACTGTGATTGTTAAGCAAATCAGTTTTACCCTATATGCATTGCTTTGGCCAGAAACCAAAAGTAAATGCCAGAAACAGGCAAATATTTAAAAAAATCACATACACCTACAAATGGGTGAATAAGTTGCCAAGCACCCAAGTGACTGTGGTGGGTGGGTGTGCAGCCATTGTAACTTTGAAATCTGGTAGTAAGTAGCTTTTGAGAGTTCTGTTATAACTTTGAATGGTTACTAAACAACCAGTTATAAGTTGAGGACCACTTATAATTCTTTAATCCAAGCTCTAACAAAAAGTGATCTTCATTCCCTAATGCTAGCAAATAAACTGTTTTGCTTTATGTGGATTTTACAATCATTCTGTCCCTAACACATTGGCCTTCAGTGTAGTTAATGAGCTTTTCCATGGATGAGAGCGTTAGATGCTTATTGTAGGGAAGAAAAATTCAAAATTAATTTATAGTAAGAAAAAAGTGATCATGTTCACAAAACAATGCAATAATGTATTCCAAGAATGGAAAATCAATCAGATTAAGTATATTAAGACCTTATGATTATGTGTAACAACAGTTGAATAGAAATAAAGCTGCTTGGGTCTTGTTCAATTTTAAAAAGTCAACCTTGAATCAAGTCTAACCAGAGGTGAGTTTCAGCAGGTTCTGACCAGTTCTAGAGAACCGGTAGCAGAAATTTTGAGTAATTTGGAGAATAGGTAGTAAAAATTCTGACTGGCCCTGCCCCCATCTATTCTCTGCCTCCTGAGTCCCAGCTGATCGGGAAGAAATGGGGATTTTGCAGTAACCTTCCCCTGAATTGGGGAGGGAATGGAAATTTTACAGTATTCTTCCCCTGCCACACCCACCAAGCCATGCCCACCAAGCCACACCCACAGAACCGGTAGTAAAAAATTTTGAAGCCTATCACTGAGTCTAACACTTGTGAAGTTTTATTGCTAACAAAACAGGAGCTATTTGCTGCCACCTTCCTCTAAAATATCTAACTTACAGTTCAAGGACATCTAGTGAGCTCCCATTTAAGTATTAACCAGGTCCAATCCTATTTAGTTTTTTAGACTAATATACATTTGATCAATGCTATCAACACAAAATGCAATTTGACCCTAACATGTTTATCAGTTCTGTTTATATACCTATTATAAACACCTGGGTTAAATAAACTAATAAACTAAAGTATTTTTCTATTGTATTTTTGATATTCCTGGTTGATTAAGCAAATCTGACTTTGCATTTATATTCACCTTGCATTTCCAGAATTTGATTGCCTCCAATGTATAGATTTCAGCTCTCAGAATTCTGTAAGTAGTAGGGTAGTTGCTGAGAATTTTGATAGTTGCTCTTGTTTATTTGTTAGTTTCTTAATTTCTACAACCATTTGAATTTATCCAATTGAATTGTGATAGTTGGTCTTGTTTATTTATTTATTTGCTAGTTTGTTAATTGCTAGAACCATTTGGATATTGCCTAGCTTCCAAGATTCCAAGAGGTATTTACAGCAACGGTATCTGGTGTTCTCCGAGTTAAGGAAAGGCTGTCTTATAAATAATTTAGCCATATCAACTGAGTAGATGAGATTCAGATAAAATCTACCTTTTTATCTTTCCCCATTTCCCAACACCTAAGAAAGGTTCATAAAAGTGCTGGAGAACAAGTTCAGGTAGGAGGTAAAATAGAAACCTGAAAACATTTTTAAGTTGCGGAAGCCAAATAAGAAACCTAACTGGGTTAATTATTTATTAAAGGTAGGAGTCTTCATTTTTGTTCTACTTGTACGTATCTGTAAATAAGTCTTGAAAATTACAGATAGTCATAAACCCCTAGTACTCCAAAACTATTTTCATTCTCACCACTTTCCAAATTGCAAAATAAACACAAATAGTTCTTTATCATGCCCAGATCTCTGTTTTTGATTAAATCCCCAATCTGCCATTAAACTACTACAAATCATTCTCTAGCTGCTAAACTGCTGTTTTTTCCTGAATTATTAATCCAATATATTCTGCAAAGCAATATGGTGTCAACCTTCAGGGTCTGCTCTAATGATCTCATGTATAGGTTTCTCAGTTCAAAATCACATTTATTTTTTAAGAAATGTATCATCAATATTTCAAAGTTTATGTAGGTCAAACTTGGTATTGTAGGGATGGGACATGAAAAATTAAGCCATCTTATATCTAATGATGCATTATTTTTGGAAGAGAACTCTTTCATTGAAAGTTAAGCGTGAACTCATTTTAGGTGGTCTTACAGATGGGACATGCAAAATTTTGGGGCTACAGAGCACAGTTAAAACATAGCATATTCACAAATTGGTTGCTATTTGCAGGACTGTGAAAAGGCAGGACTGTCTATTCGCTTCCCAACTTTTCTAAAAGATGTGGGCACTTACTATAGTACCATTAACCTCACTTTTTTGAAAAAATAGTGGGAAATAAGGTCCAAGCCAGTAGTAGGTTTCAATTTAAATTGCTACCAGTTTGCTTGTGCACACGACGCTTCTGCGTATGTGCAGAAGAGTCCGGGTGGGTGGGCGGAGCCCCCCGCCACCGCCACTACCGGTTCGCCTGATCCGGGGCGAACCAGTAGCAACCCATCACTGGTCCAAGCCTTATATGAATCTTTACAACAGAGGATTTCATCATGGTGATTTTGTTTTCCAAGTTTGGCCACTTACACAAAATAAATGAAATCGGTATCTTTAAATCCTGAAATGTTTCTGGGGTATGCAGCAGCCACCTTTTCAACAGAACTGCAATCCAAAAAAAGCTATCAAGCATTTTCAGAAATAGAAAGCCAAGTACTACCTTAAAGCAGCATGGAAGCAATAACCAAGAAATTTGCAGTTCTTGCTTGCGTGTCAGCTAGTTCTCTTTAGAGAACTTGGTGCATTTGCAGTTATGTTCAAATTGCTGAGTAAAGAGTTATTTAAAGCTTGCAAGGGACAGCACAGAAGGGTTTGGGATCAGCATGGAACCTGTGAGAACTTCCCTTCCCTTATTACACCTGGAATAATTAAGGTTTCCATGCTATTTAGAGCACAGTCTGACTTTCATAACCAATTTCAAAGTGGATGCAACGGCACCCAGATTTATTCTTCTTTGTTTTCGCTTGCAGATTTGAGAGATCTTAAGGAAGGTTTGAGTTGTATGCCCAACAATTCTCTAGGTTAGCCTTCTAGAAAAGGCCTTCTATACATTTACTGATTTGTACCAATGTTCACAAATGTGATATAAATCTATTATTCTCCCCTTTACTGATGTGCTTCTCTTTCCCAACAATGTCAAGTGGTTACCCTGGGTAATAATTATTAATGATGTGGAAGGGGTTTTAAAGAAAAAAAATGTGATTTATACGTTTGGACCTGGAATCTGTTAGTCACCAAATTCTCATATCTGGAACTTCATCTACTCTTTGTCTACTGACATGATGTCTGGTTCCTTAGCCAGTACCTGCCTGTCTGTCTGGATCAGGATCTTAGCTCTCTTATTTTCCACAACCTTTTGTGAGATCTTCCATTTAGACCAAGGAGGGCCTAACCCATATTCTGTACAGTCATACCAGTACACAATGCCAGCTATTTGGTTTTGCTATTCAATATATGCTGTTCCTGCTTGCATCTTACACCCTGCCACTATGTTTTGGACTATCTCTGAAGCCACTGCAAAAATAACTTCTGCCATGAATACTACCTGCTTTAAAAGTTGCAAAATGCTTTCTAATCTTTTAGCAATATTATGAATGCTTCATCAAATTCACTTCCATCTCTATGACAGCAATACTGGATGCAAAGCTTTATTTGTTTTTTGTTCAAGAAAGAAAGTTAGACTTACAAGAACAAGGTAGAAACTATGTGCTATAGCCAAGATTCTAAGGCAATGACAGTGAATCTATGATGTGTGTTACAGGTGTCACACCACGATGTTTTGGGTGACAGCATTCACCAACACCCACCAACTGTTCTTGAAAACATGTCCTGTTCTTGCATGAATTTTGGAATTGCAGAGGCAGCACAAGAATTGGGTGTCTTCCTGGGCAGCTTCCAGATCCTCTAAAAATTTCTGTAAGGCTATTTGTTTTACTCATATTTCATGTTTGTAATTATCATGTTTGTAATATATTTGACATATATAATACATAGCACCGCATAAGACTGGACTCCATTTTTTAAATAAATAAGAATTGTTTCTCCTTTGTTCAGCTGATGTGGGGTTGGTATCATATGGTAAGTCAAGTTAGGCATTTTCTGAATTTTGACACACCAAAACTTTCACCATTATTGTTCTAAGGCAACATAACTCAGTGGTATGGTGCAGGGCTTTGTATACAACTTCCAGATGATTTTGATCTGCAATATGCAACAATATAAGCACCTATAGAGCACCTACAGTATCTACAACATGTTCAACTTTGGGCAAAGTGCCAAACACAGAATGCTGCATAGCCTTATTAATTGCTATCTCTATCATGACCCAAGAATGATACCATGACTCGGAATGTAAACAAGTTGATCCAGCAAGACGTTCTGTGGAATGTCACCCTCAGGAGATACAAAACCAAGAATCACCTGAGACTGGAGACCGATCAAACACAGGCATCCCTGAGCAGTTGGAACAGTCTAATGATGATGACAATGTGAGATCTTCCAGCCCCTGCACCCATCAAGTAGAGAAGAGAGCAGAGCAGAGATGTTCTATGAGGCTGCTTGCCAACCAAGAGTAAATCTCTTGAATAGAAACATCTGGCAGTAGCTTGTAACCCTGACATATTATCCCTCACTGGAATCAACTGTCTGACTGTTTTGTGACCCTTACATATGGATTCTGCTTGTGAAATTCTAATCTTTGGACTGGTCAATAACTTTGACCTGTATCTTGGAATTCTGGACTGGATTTGAACTATTCTTGTACATGCTCCTTTAAAGAATATTTATTGAGGCAAATTTCTTTGTGAAATTCTGCTTTGGCTTGCATTTATTGTCTGCCTTGAGGAAACTGCTAATTCCCACAATAATTGTGTGAGTGTTTAATTGGAATCAGAAGCAGGAGAATCTCTCCCTTATCTCCTGCATCCCCCAAAAAGCTAGGTAAGGCTGGAGGCCTGCCTGATCCTCATTAATTTAATGAATCTATGCTTTGGCCCAATATATAATATGTATATAAATTTGGCAAGGAATGTATGGTGTTGAGATATTTTAGTAAAATGTACCTTAAATATTTGACTGACTTCCTTCTGTCTATTCCTTTACCTCATTTTTAAACTTCCAAAGTTGTCAGATGAAATGCATTTGCTTCAGACTGCAGACAAATTGTGTAGTCCAGTTAATTTAAATATTAATGTGAAAATTACGTTAGCATGGTAATGGCATGCACATATACCTCATGATTTGTATGAGTTTACCACGAATAGTTTTTTCAATGGTTGGGGGGGGTACAAATTTGTGTTAGTTGGATCCAAATATTTCTTAGCTTGTTCTTTTTTAATCATCCACCATATTTGTATGAATCACAGCCATTCTTATGTTTTCCTGTGGCAAATTATAATTATCAGATTATAACATACTATATTAATGAGTGCCATCTGGATAGAATCTGTTTGATTACTGTACATGCAAAATCCTATTGGCTGAGGTTTGAATGTGCAAGAAAAATATCCTTTTGTTTTCACAAATACAGAATACCCTTGCATTTTTCCAAGTTTGGTTTGGTTTGCTTCATTATGGATCAAAAAATTATTTTTAAAAGTACCAAGAAACTTATTAAATAGTCCTCATAATATATGTGTACTGCATCTAACTTTCTAGTTTTACCATGCTTCCTAGCAATTGTCCTGTTTCTTATTCATTCATAAAAAGAAAAGAGTTAGGAATCTATGATTAACTTGGAAGGAACATCTGACATTTCAGAATTATTGAAGCTAAACAAGTGTATATTCATAAAAATGCGAAGGATCTCCAGGCCCTAGTATAAAAGTCAAGGAGTATAGTGAAAAATTGGGACTAAAATTAAATATAAAGAGAACCAAACTAATGACAGTAGGTAGAACATCCAGTCTTAAAATTTGCAATATAGATACTGAAGTGGAGGATAGTTTTGAGGTTGAATCATCAACAATAAAGGAACAAGCAGTCATGAAATACGCTCCAGACAAATACTTGGTAGAGAAGACATGAAGGCCATGGAAAAGATATTCAGGTGTTGTGTTGTCTCTAATCCTATATAGATCAGAATAGTGCAAACAATTATATTTCCTGTGACATTCTGTGGAAATTAAAGTTGGACTTTGAAGAGACTGAACAGCAAGACAGGATAATTGTTGAGTTCCAATAACATACTTACAAACGAGATCAATTTATCATTTAATTAACTAACTGAAGTATGGGCGTTTTCATAGAATTATATCTGGACAAGGTAGATCACTCCCAACAAATGAGTGGTGATAAAAAGCTGTAGATAAAACACCGTGGTAAAATGCTGTGTCCATGGGTGAACACAGAACTCTGCAGAAAAAGTTTACTTTTGAACAGTGACTCCTAACCTGCTGGGCTCCGGGGACCGGTTCCAAGGAGAAAGATTTTTCTGCGGACTGGAGGGGGTGTAGTTTTGCATGCTACCTGCATCCTGCAGATGGGGTTTCGCTTGTTTGTGCAGCCTGGTTGCTGGCATGCCCCAGACCGGTGCCAGTCCACAAACTGAGGTTGGGACCCCTCCTTTAGAAGATACTTCTCCTAACATCCAACTAAAATGAACTTTCCTGTCCCAGCACACAGCAGTGTGTAATCCTTAACAGTATAATCAAGTCCCTCAAGTCAAGTTCACTCCTGATGATACCATGGACATTCTTCTAACATTCCCTAGGAAAGCCAAATTTCCTTCAGGTTGAGCTAAACTTTTGTTGTTTTCAGGGAGATGTCCGTGTGGTCTTCATGGCAAAAATACAGGAATGCTTTGCTATGGCCTTCTTTCAGGAAGTTTTTAAATTTCCAAGTCTAGTCTACAGCTATAGGAATAAGCAGATGATCTCCCACCTGATTATTTATTAGGTCTGATTGTGCTTAGATTTTGGAGATCAGCCCAGATGGGCTAGGTGCAGGGGTGAAATGCTACTGGTTCGGACCAGTTCGGCCAAACTGGTAGCAGCGACACATGGTTTGGAGAACCAGTAGCAACAGCAGCGCAAGGCTCCACCCACCCGCCCAGTTGTCGTTACTTCCTGGTTTTAACCAGGAAGTAATCTGTTTTTTACCTTCTGCGCATGCACAGAAGGCTTTGTGCATGCGCAGTGGATCCATGCGCGCACATGAGGCACAGCGCGCACTTCCAAACTGGTAGGGAAGGTGAGTAGATTTCACCCCTGGCTAGGTGTGTCAACTAATTGGGTTTTCAATGAAATATTTGTCATCCTCATTCTTTTCTCTATTATTCTATAATCATGCTCTGAACTCACTTGTTGAGGTAGGCCGCTACAGAAATCAACTAAATAAATAAAAATAAACTTCCTTAACATTCAGATTTTTGTTTTGTTTTGTTTCTGAAAGCCAACTGGAGATTAAAATAAAAGCTAGGAAAGTGATAAAGCATTATAGCTGTATCAGCATTAGGTTTCAATGGAAAAGTATGCAACCATCTTTTGATTCCTTCATACCAGGGGTGGGTTCTAAAAATTTTTACTACTGGTTCTGTGGGCATGGCTTATTTTGTGGGCATGGCTTGTGGGGGGGGGTTTAATGTGACTGGGTGTGTGTGGCCTTTTTTTTTTACTTTTAAAAGCATTTTTTCTACAACCTTAAGATGTTGCAGAAAAAAATGCTTTTAGAAGCTTCTGATGATCAGGCAAGTAAGCTGGGATCGCCAGAGGCTTTTAAAGGCATTTTTTTTCCTACAACTTCTTTGGCTGAAGAGGTTGAAGGAAAAAATGCTTTTAGAAGCTTCTGAGTTCCCAGCTGAGCCTCATGATCACCAGAGGCTTTTTTTCCCAACTTTTAAAAGCATTTTTTTCAGCCGAAGAGGTTGTAGAAAAAATGCTTTTAAAAGTAAAAAAAAAAAAGCCTCTGATGAGGTGGGCGGGGTAAGCAAATGGCGACCAGACCGGGGACCGGTTCGGGTGTGTGGCCAGCCAATGTTATTACTGGTTCTCCGAACTACTAAATTTTTTTACTACCCATTCTTGTGAACCGGTGCGAGCCAGGAGCAACTCACCACTGCTTCATACAAACAAATAACAACAATGTTAAATAACTTGTTTGAGTTTTAATTACTTTTTGTAATGTCACTATAGGTTTTGGTTCAAGGAAAGAACAATCTACAAGTTTTGTCCCTTTCAAAATAAGAATCCATTATTAAGAGACTATTAATACCAATTTCATAGTCTTTAAATGACAGATCTCCATGGGTAAAATATTATGTTTTGAACAGGATATCAATAGTGTTTGGCTGAGAAGTAACAAGACAGAATATGAGCCACATCCTCAAACATCTTTGAGATTAATGGCAACACATGTCTATCAATTCCTTGCAATTTGGCTGGTTTTACAACTCGCCTTTCTATGGTTTATGCTAATTTGGCATCTAACAATATATTACCCAC
This sequence comes from Stegonotus admiraltiensis, assembly GCA_032468215.1. Classification (NCBI taxonomy): domain Eukaryota; kingdom Metazoa; phylum Chordata; class Lepidosauria; order Squamata; family Colubridae; genus Stegonotus; species Stegonotus admiraltiensis. The sequence continues at coordinate 1,686 of JANHZT010008487.1, read as the reverse complement.
CTTATCCATCTGAATAGGCTCTTCATATGAGACTCATTGCCATTTCATTTCATTTATTTGTCCCATTGCACCTGAAGAACCTTGTTACAAAAACCATATGGCAGACCACACTTACTTGAATGAAGAACAGTAACGGCGAAATAGCCCTTGTGAGATTTCAACAGGAAATGTCTTGGTTTACAGCTCAGCATCTTTACTAGAATGTTAGACTATATAGCAGCATCAGCAGAACTTCATACCAACAATAAATTAAAACTAGCCCCTCAGTTCCTAGAATAATTTCAGGCAAAGAATAATACCACTACACTGTTAGCTCATAGAGTTAATCCCAAGAGCATATTTTAAAGGAAACGAATTACACTTTTGGGGAGAAAGGGGATTGGCTGAATATATTTTTAAAGCAAAATTCACATTTAGTATAGTGTTATTTTAGAAAAATGTAGTATAGGAGTTTGTGAATTCAACGTTACTGAAGATTACAGATTATTTTATTATTTGATGTTTGAATATTTGTAAAACGTAATCCCATCTGCATTTGTATTACAGTGTTATAGCAATAGATCTGTTCTTTTCTAATACTGCATGTTAACAGCAATTGTAATCTTTTTCTTTTTAATCCTTTGCAATAACTAGCTGAATTGTATCTGAAATTTGTGAGTGTGCTTTTCAAATATGAAGATTGAGAACAAAGGCTCACTCTATTTCCAAAATTAACAGGGACAGTTACTCTGCTTTAATTTGTAATTTTCTTTTCACAGTGCAGGCAATAATGGGCTAGGTTTATATATACACTGTAATTGGGTCCAGAAAGAATTTTTTTTTAAAAAAGTAAATATCCATTTAAAAGTAAGGTTCATTGCTAAAATAATGGCTAATGCCATAGGAATCATAGAAATATAAAAATATTTCCTCTAAGTGGGTTGAGAAAAAAAAATTGGGAAAAAGAAGGAAAATTGGACAGTTCATTTGCACTACTATATTTTGTTACAGGTCTCACTTGTCTTATTTTCTGTGATTTTTCTTTTCTGTTTTTTTCCTGATTTGCTAATTAGAAGGAGGCATAGAGAATATACAGTACAATGCTGCATACTGACATCTACAAAACTAAATTTCATTTAATCTGCCTTCCTTTCTTGCTTCTAAGATAACAAAAAGCACTGCCCGCCCACACATTTTCAAGTTTATTTTCACAATTATGAGAGTTAGAATTTTGCTTTTTACAAAATCCGAAAGCTTTTATTTCCAAGAAGCATCAATGCCTAAAAATTTTTCCTTCTACACAATTCTCATTCCCAATGGGATCACAGCAATGACTCAATTTAAGTGGGAGATTAATGGCCACCAATATGCTTGAAAATCTCTGAACTAAACTTTTTTGCTACAACAAAAAACAAAATGTGCTCTGAATTTATGCAGCTGAATGTACGTTTCCATCCATTTGTATACGTATTTTAAAATGTCATGGGTAGGCTTGATATTTTCACTACGGACTTCTTAAAATGTATCTCAGGAAACCTTTTTAAAATAAAAATACAGGTAGTCCTCAACTTACAACCATTTCTTTAGTGATTATTCGAAGTTGCAACACCACTGAAAAAAGTGCCTTATGACCAGAGGTGGGTTTCAGCAGGTTCTGACCAGTTCTGGAGAACTGGTAGCGGAAATTTTGAGTAGTTCGGAGAACCA
>JANHZT010008486.1:267954-283625 GCA_032468215.1 Stegonotus admiraltiensis | reverse complement strand
ATTACTGCAAGTTCGAGTCCCACCAGGCTCAAGGTCAACTCAGCCTTCCATCCTTTCTAAGGTGGGTAAAATGACCCAGTTTGTGGGGGGCAATAAGCTGACTTTGTATAAAAAATATACAGAAGTATGAAGGCTATTGCTTAACACATTGTAAGCTGCCCTTAGTCTCCGGAGAAGGGCGGCATATAAATAAATAAATTTAAAAAAAATGAATTGCCTGATTTCAGAATGTAAGATCCAAATTTATCACATGCCTTACTTGCCATTTTAGGTTTTATAAATCATCTCAGTTGTAATGGAAATCATATATAAACTGATAAGCTTCAAGGATAAGAACAAAATTCAATAGAACTTTAATCCATAGAGAGCTAGATAGATAGGTAGCTATAGCTATATAGATTGCAGTTTTCTACAACAGTTATTAAGTGGTAGTGATCAAATGTTTTCACTAGAATTTGGCCTATAATTCACAAGGAAAGAACACATTTTTCTCACATTTTCTACCACATAGATAAAAGGTAAATTAAGGTAACATGTAATTTAGAATGGAAAAAAAGTGAAAGTACACAGATAGAACAAAAAAATATATGCCTCCTTAGGCATCTTTCCTTCAGAAAAATCAAAAGAGTCATATTTAACTATGCAAATGGTTCAGTGGTAAAGATCAGACCAAACACTTCCAAAAAATAATAATTAAAAACTACTTTTTGGAAAGCAAGTATTCTGCAGGAAACCTCCCACTTTGTGCCATATTTCAAATTCCTGATAGTAAAGAATTCTCATTCTTAGAAATTCTTTTCAGTGTCGCTCTCCTATTGGACTTCATTTTATCTGCCTCCTCTTTTTTCCCCTCTCTCTCCTTCACTGCTGATTCCCAATTCCCAGATGCACCTAGAACCTTCTTGCTTCCTCTGTATTGCCTGACTGTCAGTTCCTCAAGCTCTCAAGGCAATTGTTATTAGTCTTGTATTCTCCCCTCCAATTCACAGATGCTTCCACATCATGTATGACTTCTTAAATATGCATGAAAACTAAGTTCTTAATAGGACAGTTGACAATATTAGGTCAGTTTTAGTTTCTATGGGACAAGATTAATTAAATTGCAGGATCTTGAGAACTTAATGTTTTACTCTCAGAAGAGTAACTAATAAAATATGACATAATTTACTTTGGAGAAGACATAATGACTGAAAGGATAACAGGCACTCCCCTTAAATCTTTAAAATGCATAGAATTGATAGGGCTTACATTTTCCATGCAGGTCACAGAAATTAGTTATCACCTCCTAGAAAAAAACACGGTCATGGAAGTCTAAATTATTGAACATTACTTCTCTGTTTATATGGAATTAATCAAATCAAAACTTTGTTATGGGCATAAGGCCAGCAATCAAGTACAAAAAGTGCTACTGATACTAATATCTTTCAGATGCAAGGAGAAATGGATGTTGCACATAGAGTTATATATTTGGGCAACCTGGGAACAAATATCCAACCAATGGTCATACAAGGAAATCAACAAATAGAAGCTATGCTTTCTGCTAGAAATTTTTTTCAGGATAAGATAACACATATGAAAGCCATCAAGGATTCACCGCAGAGACAGCAGTAAAGGAGCATTTGACTTAAAACTCTACTGACTGGCACAGTCTAATTGATTTTTTTGTGCCTGTAGAATGGGATAATAATGTCATGACTACCATGAGCCAACCGGTTCCTGTTGTTCCTTAATAATTCAGAGGATGGGATGAATGGTGAAATCTCCAGGGGCTTTCTATAAAAACCGAGGTGTAAAGATTGCATTTCTCTGTATAGCACCCTACCAGATGGACAATTTTCTTTACAGATACTCCTTAAGAGCCCAAAAGGTACTTATATGAAAATCTTCTGTCATCAGTAGGAAAATCTTCTGTCCACCATCATTGGCTTAAATAGCTGGTAGACGGATATCACAGTCATTATTTACTTGCTAACAGCCTGACGGGGAGAATGAATAATAGCTTGGGGAGGAGAAAGGTGGCCACTGAGGATGCCATGAAAGCTAGACTGAAGGATCAAGGATAAGAGAGGAAAGAAAAGAAAGAAAGAAGATCTTGTAAGTATGCAACACAGATGTATTAATGATAGAACTGTCATCATATGCAGGGTTTAAAAGTCAGAGAAAAGTTGCTGAATTTTTCTTTTCATAATTATGGGACATGATCCTTCCTTTCAGTCCCCCTTTCATAGTCTAATGCCTATGATAGCAATTATTGGTCTGCTAATCTATACTTGCTGGTTTGGTCTTTTCATATATTTCATAAATCGTTTTCAGCAGTAAATATATGACTGCAAAATAATCTATAAAATAAAGTAAGCTCAGACTACCCAATGTATCTCTATATCCACAGGAGAATAACTTTATGACATTTCATTTAAGAATAACTGACCAACAGCAAGAATGACAGAAAGTCACACACACAAAAAGGAAGAAAATATGGATCGGCATTTCCTGTTTCAAAGTTAATAAATCGCTGCACCAGTGTTTTACTTCCAGACAACTTTTGATATATAATTTTATTCCAAAGAATGGACTAAAGAATGAGCGAAGTGAAAGATATAATTAATAATCAAGCAGGAAATGTGAAAATGCAACTTCTCTGTACCTTAAAAGCAGTGAGCAGCCCACCTGGTCCCTTTTGGGCTAAGCTGTTTGATCAGCCTGCTTCAGTCTCTGTGGATGTCCTTATCCTAGTCTAATTGAAGGACCCCTGTTCTCTTTTTATTTTTGCTCTATGAAAAATGCATTGGAGATGTCTTATAATGAACTTTGATATGGCGAAATGATAATAATGTCCTAATTATATATAAAAATGTAATTACACTTGCTACTATTATAGAAAAATTCCCTTTATAATGAAGTGTTATGTTGGAAAAAAAGATTTCATTATAGGTGGATTCCTTTACTTGTTAATTTGGCTTCTGATTCATCACTGTAATATTTTTTTAAAAAATTGAACTTACTTTTGATGTTTCTCATTTGTGGTTCATTTCATGGCTCTTGCTCCAAACTTTTTAAAGATATGCTTAAAATGTACCTGCTCTTTCTGTATAAAAATCTCATTTCTTTCATTAAAGTGAAAGAACATGTTCTATGGCAACATTTTTATTGACCACTCACCTTTATGATTAAAATGTTTTCCCAAGAGGGTGACTGAATGATCATATTGATTGCATAATTAAGGGCTACAAATTGATGGTAAATCGGAATAAGTGGATGATGCTGTCACCAGAAATGGGGCAAGGAAGTTAAAATGCTATTGTTTCACACTCTGGAATTATTCAGAGCATGAATTTTAATTTAGTAAGAGGATGTACTTGAATACTTCCCACTATATTATCATCAGAACAATTGTTCTTACAGGCATGACGCTGTTCCATCCTAGCTGTGATTGATTGGGTTTTTTCATTTGAGTCTCTCTATCAAAAATTTCCTTGACTTGTAATAATCCAAACTTAATAATTGTGGCTTCTCTATAAATGAAGCATAGTTTTCCATATTAATGGAACATATATCAACCTTGTCCTTATTTGTAGCAGGAAAGAATAGAAAAATACGACTTTTATTTTTATAAAATAAAATGATCCAACAAAAATGACAGAATCCTGTTGCACCTTAAAGTCTAATGAAGTCAACACTGCAAAAGCCAAGTGCATTTTACTAGAAACATTTTAGACAAAAGCTACTTAATTTTTGGTTGATGCGATTCTGTTAAACTATAGTACGTACAAGAGGCAAATGTGTTGTTACTCTAATAGATACACAAACTATCAGGTTAGAAACAAAATCACAGAAATGGATCTCCTTGTCTTTTTGTGCTTTCAGAATTTGTGCCAAAGCTTGGTTGTGAGTGCCTGGAACAAACGGAGAGTCTGTCAAGACTCCTTAAGAGGAGGGGAAAGTGGTCTCTTGATTCTCCATCAGAACTGGTAGAACACTGGCACTGCATTCCATTGATACATATACTGCAGATATCCTTTTATTAGCATGATCGAAGTCACATTAAATCATTTCTTCCTTTCTTACAGTAGTTTGTGACTTTCCTTGTACCTTGTGACTACAATCTTCATGGCAATTTCCCCCCCACCCCCCAGTTTTACTACAGACTTTTTTCTTCTTTCTTCAGAGCAGTTTAAACCTAATTCTTTAGGGAATGTTGGGATATATGCTAGTATCTAATGCTTTAAATCGTTCTTTAGGGGGAAGAAAAGCACACGGGGAAAAGACAGGACAGTGCAGTCTTCAAGGAACTGAGGGTTCCTGTCATCTTGAATTATTAACCAGTCAGTCTTTCAGTGGCCTTCTCCTGACTGCCTACACCAGGTGGTGCCTGCCTGTTTGTTTTTTTTTTGGCTTGGGAAGCATCTGCTTGCTTGGAGTCTCCCAAGAGCCTCTACAGTCATTTGTTCCATTTAAGGCAGTCACTGTCATTATCCTGTGCAACACTTCACAGAAGTAGCTCCTACTAAATGTCTGAACCATCCGAGCAGCACGGGGTGAAGCTGCAGGCTCCATTAATAATGCATCCAGGCTTATCAATACTTAGACAACAAGTATTTAAAAACTTCTTCAGAATGAAGGCTTTCTTCTTCTTCTTCCAAACCACTTAGCTTCATTCTGTCAGTGCCTTGATGCAGACATATCCAAATGACTTCTAAAAACAGGAGGAACAAAAACTGTTTTTGACTTTTTCTTGGCTTTGGAGCATTTTTGGAGTGGAATAATTATGAAAACCATCTCTTCTGTATACTTCTTTTTCTTCTGTTTTTTAATGGGTCCTGAGGGGATGTGGATGCTGTGAGTGGGACTGGTGTAGGTTTTTCACACTTTTCAAGCCAAAGATGTTACTTTAATGCAATAGACTGACTCAAGCTTCCAGAATATTTCAAAGTTATAATATTAATATATATCATAGGCAAGTTTACTGCATATTTAATTTGATGTACACAGTGAAAACTGTGACATATATATTTACAGAAGGGGCTTTTGAGTGTATATGTGTGTGTGGAGATATATACACATATATATAGTTTTACAGTCAATGGATAAAATGCTTCCATTGAGTGAAATCCAATGGTGTCTGGACATTACGAGAATAGCATTCACTAATAGAAAAAATAAATTACATTTCCTAAATTTGCTGGGAAAGTTGGGAAGCTACCTGGGGTAGTTTGTTGGGATAAGCAAGATTTATGCAAGGCACCTGGAAGATTAAAGGAAAGGAAATAGCTACTTGGCAGTGATGAATCTAGTTCTATAGGCATTGTCAGCCACACTGATCTCCTCTTCTCCTAATTGGATACCTGTAAAACTGGCACAGCACTGTTTCTCAGAATACGATCAGCCATTCATGGGAAAAGATAGCTTAGCTTCCCATTAGCTCTTTAATTAGCATTGCTATTTAAATGTTGTGAAATAACAATAGTGCCATGTTTTTATACTACTTCCGTGCAACTGTATTCTTGAAGCCATTTACAAACTATAAATTATATTAATAAAAACAAGCTGAAACATATAAAATCACGTTCATGGTTTTGGACTAAGCAGAAAAATGAAAGCAAAATACTATATCTAATAACATTTACCTAACAAAGATTTGGGTGAAGAGAGCGATTGTCAATAGGTAGCATGGAGGTATATCACAATTTTGTTGGGCGACGGGCACGGGACAGCAATCAGGCAGTAGGCTCCACTACATCTTAATATCTGCCACATGGCATTCCTTTTGTGCTGCAGAACTTTCCCTGATAATCTCAGTTTTTTGTAACGGTGAAGGTGCTCAATCAGGTGCTCAGTCTTACCTTCCTTGGGGTCTCATCAGGGGTGCTATTCAGCAGGTTCTGACAGGCTCTGGAAAACCGGTAGCAGAAATTTTGAGTAGTCTGGAGAACTGGCAAATGCCATCTCTGGCTGGCCCCAGGAGTGCGGAGGGAATGGGGATTTTGCAGCATTCTTCCCCTAGAGTGGGGTGGGCATGGAGATTTTATTTTATTTTTATTTTATTTATTTGTCAAGCATATATAAGATAACAGGTAAAAATATAAAAGTATAAAGTATAATTTGAATACATGAAAAGAGTAAGTAAAAAGGAATATTAGGACAGGGACGGTAGGCACGCTGGTGCTCTTATGCACGCCCCTTACAGACCTCTTAGGAATGGGGTGAGGTCAACAGTAAACAGTTTAAGGTTAAAGTTTTGGGGGTTTGGGGAAGAAACTACAGAGTCAGGTAGTGCATTCCAGGTATTAATCACTCTGTTACTGAAGTCATATTTTCTGCAATCAAGTACCCTTACCCTGCCATGCCCACCAAGCCATGCCCACCAAGCCACGCCCACAGAACCGGTATTTTAAAAAATTGAATTCCACCACTGGGTCTAATGCTACATAAACAAACTTGAACCGGACTTAGTATTCTAATTGATGAGTGCAGTCATTCCAGCAGAGGTGAAATAAATAGAAAGGGTTCTTCAGTCAGCAATTTGGCAGCCACGCCCTTCAACAGCTGTAGCTTCTGAAGCAATTACAAAATGATTTTCCAACATTGCCATTGTAGCTGAGTCCATCCACCTCGCTGCTGATTGTTTTCTCCACTTTCTTTCCACTTTTCCAGTATTAGAGCAAAGTTTTTGCATAGAGTTTCTGATGTAGGATAATTGAGCCTGGTTATTGGTCCATCAAGGAGAGCTCTGGGTTGATTTGTTCAATGGTCCATTGGCTTGGTTTCTTTTTCTATTCTCAGGAACCTTTTCCAACACCAAAGTTTAAAGGGGTCAGTATTCTTCCTATTCTGCTTAATATGATAATGGAAAAAAGCAAATTTTCAACACTTTTTTTGGGGTGCCTTTTTAATGCAATTGTTGTAAGAGAAAAAATACAACTGAAATTTATTGAAAATTAAAGCCTTGTGTGTCAGTGAAAGAGTTAAGGGTTAACTGGGGGAGGGGAGAACTCTGTGGTGGTCTCTTTTCTTGGTGCCCTAAGTACAGAATGTTTAGCAATAACTATAGCAACTTAGACTTATATATTGCTCGATAGTTCTTTATAGCATTTTCTAAATGGTTTACAATGTCAACATATTGCCCCCAATCTGCATTTTACTGACCTTGGAAGGATGGAAGGCTTAGTCAACCTTGAGCCAGTCAGGATTGAACCAGTGGTGAAACCCAAATTTTTTTACTACCGGTTCTGCGGGCATGACTTGGTGGGCGTGGCAGGGGAAGGATACTGCAAATTCCCCATTCCCTCCCCACTCTGAGGCCAGCCAGAGGTGGTATTTGCTGGTTCTCCAAACTACTCAAAATTTCGGCTACCGGTTCTCCAGAACCTGTCAGAACCTGCTGGATTTCACCCCTGGATTGAACTCTAGGCTGTGGGTAGAGTTTTCTTGCAATACTGCATTCTAACCATTGTGCCACCACATCTCTTTATTTTGCTTAATAAAGATTACTACCAGAGAAAGAATGATTGTTTCCTTCATTCCATAGGTCAATAAGGTCTCCCTAGGTTCTTTTTTTCCTGGAATTTATTTATTTATTTAAGGAAATTTGTATGACACTGTGCAGTTTACAAAAATACATATACCAGAATGAATCTGCTTCCAGGGCAGATTATGTTAATGGATTTCACAGCCCTGTGAGGGGAGAACATACTGGAAGACCAAACTTCACCACTGATCCTGGTCTGAACATAATAAGAGGATACTGGAAACACTTCTTTCCATTTTCAATTAATGTGAGACAAGCCTAATCCAAGGGTGTGCCTTTTCACACATATCAATTCAATGACAATTTGAAACAAGTACATGGCTATCATGACCATGGCATGCTAGGTTGGCCTATCTTCAACATGAATATTGAAGTCCTGGGATTAATTTACTAAGTATTTTTCACAGGAACTGGGGGCTCATTTGTATAGGAATTATCAACTAGGGGCATGAATCATGAGTGAATTTTCTGCATAAAACTATTGTTCTGAAAAAGGGAAAGACTATAAATCAGTGGTGGGAATTGGTCTAAGCCAGGGGCGTCAAACTCATGTCATCATGGCATCGTTTTTCCCCTTTGCTAAACCGAGCATGGGCATGGCCAGTGTGTGACGCATCTGGCTGGCAGGCCATGAGTTTGACACCCCTGGTCTAAGCCATTTTCACTATTGTTAAACTATTCTGGTACACAAAATGAAAAAGATCACATATATCCTTCCTTCCCTAACCAAAATAAATTAAACCTATCAATTGTGAACCAAGTGCTCGCAACATCTACCTACCAATAGGTTTAGCCATAGGTCTGATCCTAATGTCCCTCCCAAAAAAGGTCCAAATTTAATCCCTGTAATTTCCTGGTAGCCACTTTCTCTTAAGCTTCATACAGTTGCTAGTGGTCTATCTGAACAATATTAAGCTAGATGGGCTAATTTACTTTTCTTATGTAGGACAACCTCCTATTTTCCACTCCATTAAATAATATAGCAGTAATTACTCATGCTTTACCATTTCAGGATTGAAGTTCAAAGGAAAGACTAAGTTCTAGCCCAAAGAGCTGTGCAAAATGGATGCAGAATCAGTGAATGTGACAAATTCAATCACAGTCTGTAAAAACTGCTTCAGTTGAGCTTCTTCTTGTATTCAGCTATATAAGGCCCAAGAGCACCTTTCATAGTCAGGTACTAGCAACGTAAAAGAACATATCTCTGAAGAAGATTAATCGTAATGCTATCCAATATAATAAAAAGGTAGTCAAAGAGCCCTGGAGGGAATACCTATCTAGAGGGACCTGGATTCAAATCTCAGCTCAGTCAAAGATTTATTGAACAACTGTAGGCTAAGAGATATTCCTTTCTCTACTTGCATTGTGTCAAAAATCAGAATGACATTTCCCATAAATTTGTTTTTACAGTGAACAAGAAGGTTTTGAAAGTGTTCTGGCGCAATGGAGTAATACAGATAATAAATAGCAATTGTTTCCTTTTTTTTTCTTTCCAGGAATACATCTAAACATAGTCTGAGAATATATGATTCACTGACCTTGGTAAAACTAAGGGCTTTGGGGCAAAGAGGAAGTCTGGATAGAAGGCCACTTGGAAATCCCTAGCAAGGTACCCTGGTTCCTCCCTCCCCAAACCCACTGGAATATAAATGTGAGGGGCAAAGATGAATATAAAAATATGATTTTTAAATGTTTCAATAGAAGAAAGTGGTTTTTCAAATAATGTTCCATGATATTTGTAGATATATGCAGTTAGTCCAAAAGATGCAGACCCATTGAATCTAACTCATGTATCAAAATTGTAAGTTTTCTACGTATTCATTGCAAACCAAATGTGCAGAATTTATCCTTGATAGATGACTCCATCTTCAAACCTCTCCTGACAAGATAAATACCTAGAGGTGAAAACTGGAGACATAGATGCTGTTGCCGTAGCTATTGCACACAGCAGATCTTTCCTTTGTGAGTATCTGCCAGAAGCAATACACTCAGTAAAACTGCAATGCCCCAAGGAGAGAATTCTAACATGGAAAATACATCTATTATTTCTGATTTTGTAAGAAAGAGAAAATATTCCATCTCAATTGTTGTACGCAAATGTGTGATGTAGGAGGTAACAGTAGGAAATAATCTCTACTATGATATTATCCCACTTACTTATTTTTAAATAGAGAAATGAATGTTCTCCCTGTAAAAGTTGTTGTAATGTCAACACTGTGCTTTGTATAGCAAAATATTGAGTTTAACCTTTCTTAACCTGTTACCAAACAAGCATCAAGCCAAGAAATTAAAAGACTCTTGCTTCTGGAGAGGAAAGCTATGGCAAATCTAGACAGCATTCTAAACAGCAGAGACATCCCCCTGCCAACAAAAGTGCATATAGTCAAGGCTATGATTTTCCCAGTTACTATGTATAGCTGTGAAAGTTGGACCATAAGAAAGGCTGAGTGCCAAAGAACTGAGACCTTTGAACTATGGTGCTGGAGAAGACTGCTGAGAGTCCCTTGGACTGCAAGGCGATCAAACTAGTCAGTCCTAGAGGAGATCAACCCTGACTTCTCTTTAGAAGGCCAGATCCTGAAGATGAAACTGAATTACTTTGGCCACCTAATGAGAAGGAAAGACTCACCGGAGAAGAGCCTAATGCTGGGAAAGATTGAGGGCAAAAGAAGAAGGGGACGACAGAGAATGAGGTGGCTGGATGGAGTCACTGAAGCAGTAGGCGTGAGCTTAAATGGACTCCAGAGGATGGTAGAGGACAGAAAGGCCTGGAGCAACGTTGTCCATGGGGTCATGATGGGTCAGACACAACTTTGCAACTAACAACAACAACAAAACAAGCACCACAGCAAGGATAGCAATGATTACCCACCTCATTGACTTATGAAGCAAGGATTTGATCTTAAGAAATACTTAGGACAAAATGAGATAGACAGCAGGAGAGGGGGATGGAGGGAGAAAGAGAATGAGAGAGAAGTTGTGGAAATGTTACCCTTACCATAACATTCCCCCCCCCAAAGATAAACTTGATTATTAGTCTTATGTTATACCTCGGCTATTGTTGCCGTGACTTCCTTGTTGTTATTGTTGTTGTCATTTTAGCTGCAGGCTTTGGCTAAAAAGTTGTAATTGAACTCAAAATGGAAGAAACAAAAAGGTTCAATCATCACTCTGCCATCTTTTCATGTAGGCTAAACATATTTTATTTCTTCTCGAAATACCACATCAGGTCAGCCTTATGATAATGCAATTGAATAATAAATATCAGAATTTACTTTGATGATAGAAATACAAAAAAAAAAGCTGGAAGGAAAGGAAAGAAAAGGAAAAGAAAAAGAAAAGAAAAAAGAAAAGAAAAACATTTGACTTATAGAGAATTTGTAGAGAATCATTAGGGAAAAAATTGAGCTTATTATAGGCAGGAACAAAACTTGCTAATTCATTTCAGAAAGGATCTCCTTCATTCATTGTGATTCACCTGGAGAATCTCTGGATGTAATGTGACAATTAGGTTCTGTGGTTCATTTTTCCTTCATTTTCATGTATTAATGACCTATATCCAATTATTCTTCTATAAAATGCTCCAACCCTACTAGACTTACAATTTTGCAAAAAAAAAAAAAGTGTAAAAATTTTTTTTTCAGGATACTCTCACAATCAAGTTTGATTAAAATCTATTGGTGTCAGAGGCCAACCCATTTGGTAATCTGTACTATAGTTTAGTGAAGTATAATTCTTAGTGGGGGTGGGGGAGAAACACATTCTCATGGAAACAATGCTAGCATAATTTGTTTCTGAAAGCTACAGAGACCTTCTGGATGAGGAATGTAGTTATTAAAGGTAAATGTGCTCAATATGTTGTAATGAAATGTTTGTGCTATACACTTCATTAAATGGTTTGTGGGCCACCTGGGAAATTCCATTTCTTCCACACAAAGCAACAGTGTTTATAGACAGTTATCCCTAGCAAGGGTGTGTATAGCAACCTGGATGGCCTTGTAAATTAAGCCTCTAAAAAAAAAAGAGCTGTGAGAAAATGAAAGTTGGACTATTGTACAGAAGAAAAGGATATAGATTTATTCTAAAAGAGATGCAGCTCCTTACCTGCACAATACGTTTTATCATATAACACATCTGGTTATCTTAATGCACTGTATGGCATAAACATATTAATTAATAATATTAATATATTTATTTGAATAGCATATCATTAAATTTTATTAAATGAATTACATGCCATGTAATTACAATCATCGTTAATTTAATCTAGCCTTATTTCTCTTAAATTATTCTTTGATAAACAGAAGAATGGATTCTTTCATTAACAAATCTATAGTACGGACTAACCATTAATCCTATACATTTTTACTCAGAAACCTTTCATTGAATTCCGTGTAGCTAATTCCCAGCTCAGTGATATAAGATACTTTGTGCTCCTGAGATCCGTATGCACATCCTATTTAAATGGTGTTGAATTTTTGAACCAATTTTAGAAAGGTTTCTTTTTTTTGAATTTTTTTTTATTTTTAAACAAAACATAAAACAACCATCATCCATTACAGTTACAGAAAGTGTGTTGATTGGTTACAATTCTTTTGTGCTCAATCCCATATCCAAAATTTACAAGTTATTTAATTTCTCTTATTTATCAGTTTATTATATCTCTGTGTTATTATTCTCATTTAGCATTTATTTAACAATGGCATTTATCCCATAAAAAACTGTTTCATATAATATATTATTACATTTATTTCATACTCCTTTTCCATGCTTTATTATCTAGCCATTGATAAAATAAACCCCATATTATATAATATTGTTTATCTTCCTGTTCTCTAATTTCAAATATGGAAGATGAAGTTATCAAGAAAGTTATGGAATGTGCTGAAATGAGTAAATTGACATTTGAAATTAGAAAAGTTTCTTAAAATCTTCTTCACCCAATAAGCTTTGTTTAGGAATTACAGTACAGTACTGTATTGAGTAAGATATATCTGTGTGGTTGGATTTGTTCAGTAAGTCAATTTTTATTTGGGGGAGAAGGAGAGAAATATCTAGTAGAAGTTATGTCAGATTAAAAATAATTAAGCCTACTGACATCAAAATATGCAGGGTTTTCAGTTCAGCTGGATACTGATATGATATGAATGTGCACTTGGAAGATCCATCAAGACTTGATAGATGGATGAAATCTTATGAGCTGCACAGGACTCTAGGGAACCCTTTACATTTTGAGGAATTCTGCCATTCCTAAAACATTACATTAACTGGGTAAAGCAGCGAGTAAGTCGCTCATAGTGGCCAGAGTTTTAAGTAGATTTACTGAGATAGATTTCTTCTGAGGCAAAGAATTGGGACGAATTTATAGGGATAGAAGTTTATCACAAGCAAGGGAAAGCAGTTACTGTCAATGTCACATCTTCTTTCTATACTGTATTTTAGGGAGGAAAATGACACCACGAGGGCCATATCAAGCACCCTTATTTATATTTAGAAATTTTTCAATGAATGATAACAGCACTTCTAAAAATTTGGATTAAAGATATATAGAATTATTCTGTCTCTTTTTATTTCCTCTTTATTTCATGCTTACATTTTGGGATTTTTTTTTTAAAAAAAACCCATCCATTTAATAAAGCATTATTTGCATTTTTGCAAGACAGATTTAAAAATAATCAAAACAAACTACATGTTTGTTTACATGTTGGTCTCTAATATAAACATTTCTAACAATATGAAAATATCAATATTATTGGTTGCTGCTGAACATTATTTTCATTGGAGGGAAACCTGATCTCCTTTTGGGGGACCAGGCTGTCTCATGCTAAGAAAATGTGCATTCACTTTGTGACATACATAATGAATGAAGATATCATGCAAATATTAAAATAAATAGTTCCACATTAAAATATTGTCTCTTCAGTGCAATATGTATTCCTTGTAACAATATGTCTAATTTATTTCTGCTCTGCAATTATTGAAAAGCTTGGAAAGAAACTAATTCAAAATAAATAAAGAAATGGACTTAATGTCTTGAAGACAGATTAAAGTCTCAGCTCCTGTGGCCCTTAGGAGCAGCCATGGGAAATTTTGAGCACTATTGAAAATTGTAAGCTTTCAGATTGTATTAGGATTTCCATTCACCCAACCCTTACTACACATCTTAATAGTCCTAAGGCTCACATTTCCACCTGTCATATCAGTTAGTATAGTGCTATAGGAAGAAACTATAAAAGCAAACCAGTAAAAACAACAACAACAACACATCAAGAAATTGCAGCTGACTGCAATAACACCAGCAGAACTGCAAAAAACTTGCACTACTTGGAATATCATATATTTTAAGAAGATACTTGGTTGATACCTAGGATGCTGGCAGCAACCTGTATCAACCATTAGCATCAGTCAATGGTATTTGTGATGCATTTTTGAATGTTTAGTTGACTGAGTTTCATGTTTAATGAATAAAGTAAATAATAATAAAAAAAATTGGGTGCAGTACCAAAATAACTGGAGTACCACTTGAATACCATAGGCATTGACAAATTTGCCATCACTCAATTGCAGAAGGTGGCTTTACTTGGAACTGCTTCCATTCTGCGACGATATCTGTAACACTGTCAAACACCCGGTTTTGCCTATCCCAGGTCCTTGGTAAGGACTCAATAGGTAGACAAAAATGCCAAACCCCAGGCTGAACATCTGGCCAACTGTACGATGAATAATAATAATAATACAAAATGGGTAGGGCAAAACTAATTTACAAAAACTACCACTGATTTCATTTCAGGTACATTAATATGATTAAATGTAAATGAATGACGTCATTTTTTCTTACATCATATAAAAATTACAATTTCTTAGCTAAACTCGGTGACCATATTCAAGGATTTTTTTGGCATTGGTACTTCTGTGCCATCCAGTAGCAATCTGTAGCATATGATGCTACTGCTAAATGCCACAAAATAATCCTTTATGCTTTAATCCTAACCTTTTCTATGCTAGTGAGCATTAATGAATAAAGTTTATGATCTCCTATTTTCTGGCTAATGTCTGGATTCAAATTTTACCCTCTGCCTTTACTCTAGATGCCAAGGATGATGGCAATGTGGCACTGGTACATGCTGCTTGGGAATACATCTAAATAAGGAATAGGCAGAGCTTCTCCTAAAGATTCATCTGAATTTTCAATTCCATGCGATGAATCGAAGAGCTAGAGGTCATGGCCTTTTTCTAAAATTAGCATGAAGCTTGGAAGTGAAAGCATTGCTCACACATTATATTTAATGGCTTGGATTTAGAAATAAAGCCAGGAAGGTTATTCAAACTGAGAAATAAATAATTATGGAGAAAGCTTTTCTCTGGAAAATCCCATGAAATGTTTTTTAATTAAACTATTTACCAATACGTTTGTAGTTTTGACCTGGTCTTGGTTAAGCTGAGAAAGTCAAGGAAGTCATCTAAAGACTGTTACTCACATATAGGATGAGGCAAAACATTTTGAGTTGAAAAGGTTTTGATTGTGAGCCAGAATAAAACTTGGGCATTCCAACAATTGCTATTTCAGATGATTCACTGATAGAATGAGAACTAGTTTGTGGTTTGGCATCAAGCTAAAAACCAGGAGGCTATGAGTTCCAATTCTGCTTAAGCATAAAACCAGCTGGGTGAGTTGGGGCTAGTTTCTCTCTCTTAGCCATAGAAAGTAGGTAGTAGCAAACTCCAAAAATGCTGCCAAGAAAATTACAAGAATTCATCCAGACAGTCATCAGAATCAAGACTGACTGAATATAGACAACAACTCCCAAATGAACCATTCCAATATTGAAATGTCCTATTTTGTATGAGTCATACTTGAATTTTTTTAAAAATTGCGTAAATGTTAAAACAAACCTCTTACTTTTGTCTCAGAACTGGTCAGTTCTAGTTCAGTTCTTTTTCTGACCTTAGAGCTATAATAAAACTATTTGATTTAAAGTTCAGTTCTGATAGACTATATCAGTTTGAACATTCCAAGTGGCTCTTTTACTGTCTTTTTTTAAAAAAAAATGATTTATATGCCGCCCTTTTCCGGAGACTCAGGGCGGCTTACAATGCATTAAGCAATAGCCTTCATACTTTTGTATATTTTATACAAAGTCAGCTT
>JANHZT010008486.1:244216-254822 GCA_032468215.1 Stegonotus admiraltiensis | reverse complement strand
AGGGACGGAGGGACGGAGGGACGGAGGGAGGAAGGAATCTACATCTATGAAAACTTGGTCCTAGCGTATCTGGTACACCTTGCTTTTTAAATATGTATAATATATAAATGACAATTGAACAGAGGGTTTTCTTGTGGGTTTTTGTTGTTGTTGTTGGAATAAAATATTATAAATTATTCCAAACTCCGATTTCCATAAGGGCTGTTTCTCCCTGGAACTGTTCTATTCAGTAAATGTATTCATTTGTTATTTGAAAAATGATGCATAGCTCAAGGGAAAAAAACTAAAAGGAAGAATAAAAACTGTGTGAAAAGTTTACCCTTTTAGCAAAGTTCAGAGCTGAAAAGGTCTGGCTAAATGCCTAGTTCTTGTAAGATTATCATTATACATTTTTAGTTTATTTTTTTTAAGTCCCTGGAAGTATATCTTGAAAATTTCTAACATTGGTATGGAACGAGGCCTCTTATGGATGTTTGCTGAGTGGTAAAAGCTGAGCAAGAGCTATTGCCAACGCTGTTGCTAAATTAGCTCAGTAGCAGTAATAAAAAGATCATTTTGCATTTTATTTGCATCCCATATATCTCAGCTTTCAGTGCAGTACACAATACTGATGTGAAAATGAGGAACTTTGCTCCTGGCAAAATGCAGTCCTCAGGACTGATACAGATGGGCTCTGCAACAATTAGGAACTTTCATCTTGAGACAATTAAATTGTGTGGGGGGGAGGGAGGAAACACAGCTGGAGAGGGAAAAGTTAACTCCAGTTTTGCCTGCCTGCTGGAGTTCCCTGCTTAAAATAAATAACTAAATAACTTCCTGCTTGGCAGTTTGCCTTGAAAACTGAAGCAAGCAGAAAACTGCTTTTTAATTGAGATTTTTCACTTTAAACTTTTTTCATTTTATTTTTATTTTCAAACAAAACTTACTTTTGATTTTTAAGATTTTAGCATTCTTGCTTATTTAATTCAAAAGTATCCTGTCTGCGGCTCAGAATGGCTATATGTATGTATGTGTGTGTGTGTGTGTGTGTGTTTGTGTGTGTGTATATATACATACACACACACACACACACATATACACAGTAGTTGCTATGCACTCAGCTTTTCAGTAGTTATACAGTGAGGTAGAGGAAAATGTATAACTTCCATTGAATCCCTAATTATTGCTGCAATAACTCATGTAATAGCAGTGAACCTGGTTTTAATAATTTCAGTACATTCATTTCACATACTCTGGCTTGTCTTCAAATCATATATAGCTTGCATTTTACTTTTTTAATGACGTCTTGGAACAAATAAATAGTAGTAGATAAAATTTCTTCTCCTATAAAGAATTTAGTCCAGGCTTATGACAGAATAAGTGTTTTTATTTATTTATTTGTTTGTTTGTTTAAATTTATATACCGCCCTTCTCTCTGCAGGACTCAGGGCGGTGAACAGCCAAAAGTAAAAACAGATATTACAAAAGTTAAAAACAAATTCAAAGTATTAAATAAATTTTGGCCCACTATTTTAAAACCACCCCGATAAAATCCAATTAAAACAAGTACAAATGATACAAATAAACAAATACAAATACACACTTTAAACACTTTCCAGGTATCAGATCTGCCTGATTTCCCTTGATTATAGACTTTGATTATACATTTTGCCAAAAATCAAAATAATAAATGTAAGGATATTCAAATTTAATAAATGCTATTTAAAATAAGCATATTTTAATATGTTAATAAAGAATGCCTAAAATATCATCAAGATATACATTCTTGCTGGAAATTTTATTCTTTCATGAGAACAAAAGAGATTTTGCTATTTCAAAAGATGTTTTGCATTATAATTAAATACTTTTGATAGTTGCTATATTTTGTATATTTTAATAGTAGTCTAACTGAAATTTCGTTAAGGAATAGGTGACCATTCCTGAGCAAAATTTCAGTTAGACTACTACTAAAATATACAAAATATAGCAAATATCAAATGTATTTAATGTAATACATGGTGAGTAACCACCATTAGCAAAGATCTTTGAAGAGAGATGGCATGCAGCAATGGTTTATCTACTGAGCTCTGCAGCGAATAAGTCATCACCAGAAGCATAATTTTTGATTAGGAAAGTGATAATTTGGTCTATTGAACCAAATTACATAAAAGGGTAATATAGTCTATGAACATTAAAAAAAATAACTTCATAAACAATTTCATTCATCATTTCAGGTGCATTTTTGTTGAATTCATTGTTTCATTTATTTGATTTACAAATGTTTTACGCTGAAAATTAATCCAGGTTTTGATAGTTTTCTGTGCACCCTGAACACTTAATGCCTTTTCAAACTCACACTGCTATCATAGCTAATGTTTGTACTTTCCTACTCAGAAAACTAAATCCCTAAGGTTATTGCTCAAACTTTAAAAGAGACACTGTCTTTAAACAGATTTTAAGATGAGTCTAATAATATATGCAACTTACAGTTATGAATCCATATCAATATATGTAATTACAATTTTAATAATAAAGATTTATTTATTAAGGACTATCCAACAGAGGTCTTTCATATTTCGGCTACACAATAGAGGCCGTAAAAGGGAGGAGTTCTTTGATGCTTAATCTTTTAATTTGTTGTGCTTGGCATAACTCATATTAATTTAGAGGGTGCTCTAGTCTTTTGGGCTATTGTATGGACTAAGGTCTATGAAATGCATTACTAATTTAAAGCTTGTTTTTTTTAAAAAAAACTATCACTGCCTAAATGTACAGGCCATTATGGAACATGAAATTATTGTTTCCATTTCTAATAATAAGAAGAAATATTGTATAACTCTGTTTTAAATTGTTATACTCATAATTTCTTTTAGGCTCAGGATAGTTAAAATTATGGAATAATTCATTTTAACTAATTAATTTAAATGAATTAATATATTTTTAAATAGATATAACATTTATAAAATAGTTTTATTCAGAACTTTATTCATTTTTAATATTATTGAAGATAAATGCAATTGGTTTTAATTTACTTTTAGAAAATATCCATACTTGATATTCATACAAGCAAAAAAAAGGATATTCTCCTTTTATATTTATTTATTTAGAAAATTTATATTGCTGCCTACTCACACATGGTGACTCAAGGCGGCTTAACAATATATATGCCTGTCTTAAATGTAAGGAATTGCATTTATTACTTTGTTACTTTATTTATTTATTATTTATATTTGTTTGTTTGTTTGTTTATCACCCATCATACCACAGGGTAATTCTGGCCTGCTTACAAATCATATATGATTGTATTTAATGGTTTATTTGTGTGAAACCTTATTTTCATTTGAAGACCTCCTCTCTCCTCCTCCTCCCTTTACCTCTAAACTGGGACTCCTCCTTGGTCTAAATTCAAACACCCGCTGATTAAAAACTTACAAAGACTGATTCTCTTAAAAGATGTATTAAAAATTCCTTCCTTCAAATT
Source organism: Stegonotus admiraltiensis (assembly GCA_032468215.1). Classification (NCBI taxonomy): domain Eukaryota; kingdom Metazoa; phylum Chordata; class Lepidosauria; order Squamata; family Colubridae; genus Stegonotus; species Stegonotus admiraltiensis. Next base: position 251,362 of record JANHZT010008486.1, on the reverse strand, counting down.
AAATGCAAAAACATTTTCAGTAGGCTGAACTAATACAATTTTTTTTAGGCTTAAGGAACTTTTAAACAAAAACTAAAATGGCATGGGAATAAAATAGTATGGCCATTAATAAAAAGCTCTGAGTCAATCTGGAAATGGGCTTGGTTATAATAAACACACATAGCAATAAGAACTGAACAACCTAAATTTTCTTTTAGTACACAAATTATTCCCCTGTATTTCAAGTCAAGCTGATTTTTTTTCAGTGTAGGCCGCTTGTGTTCTTTAATCTTTGTAAGTAGTCGTTCTTTATGTTTGGACCTCTTCCCAAAAGGACATTCCCTGACTGAAATTTATTTACTTTTTATATTTCTTTTCCCTTTGTTGCATGTGAACTGTGGTATTCATCTGCATCATCCACTCTTCTTATGGTCCCTTTCAGAAAATTGGAACAATTGCATCCTTTAATCAGATAGAAGCTCCTGTTAATTTTATTTTTATTTTTATTATCTCTTTTATTCATTAAACATGAAACTCAGTCAACTGAACATTTAAAAATGTATCATTGACTGGTGCTGATGGTTGATACAGGTTGCTGCCAGGCAGGGGTGGGTTCTACTTACCTTTACTACCAGTTCGCAGTGGGGCTGCATGCATGCGCTTGCTTCGCTTGCATAACCACGCGGTCTTCTGAGCATGCGCAGAACCATTTTGATGACATCGGGGTCGGTGGGTGGAGCCTCCCACCAGTTTTACTACCGGTTCTATAGAACTGGTGCAAACCGGGGGCAACCCACCACTGCTTCCAGGTATCAGCCAAGTATCTTCTTAAAATGTACAATGTTCCAAGTAGCACAGTTTTTTGTAGTTCCGCTGGTGTTATTGCAGGAAGCTGCAATTTTTCGATGTATTTTATAAAATTCTTGGACATGTTTTTTTGGACATCATCATCATCATCATCATCATTGTTGTTGTTGTTGTTGTTGTTATTCTTCATCGCACAGTCAGCCAGATGTTCAGATTGCGTTTGGCATTTTTGTCTACCTATTGAGTCCTTACCAAGGACCTGGGATAGGCACAGCTGCATGTTTGACGGTGTTACAGATATCGTCGCAGGATGGAAGCAGTTCCAAGTAAAGCTGCTTTCTGCAGTTGACTGATGATGATGATGATGATGATGATAATGATTGAAGCTATACAACTTGAATAAATAAATATGTAGGATGTCCTTTGTAGTGACATTGGGAGCAGTGGTAGAATTCAATTTTTTTACTACCGGTTCTATAGGCATGGCTGGGTGGGCATGGTGTAGCTTGGTGGGCGTGGCTTGGTGGGCATGACAGGGGAAGGATTCTGAAAAATCTCCATTTCCACCCCGCTCCAGGAGAAGGATACTGAAAAATCCCCATTCCCTCTACACTCCTGGAGGAAGGATATTGCAAAATCTCTATTCCCACCCCACTCTGGGGCCAGCCAGAGGTGATATTTGCTCATTCTCCAAACTACTCAAAATTTCCGCTACTAGTTCTCCAGAACCTACTGAATAGCACCCTTGATTGGGAGCCATCAGACCAGGGCTGTGAAAAGAGCTATACAAAAGAGGTGATGCCAGCATCTTACTTACACTGTTTATTTGCTGAGATAAGATACCCATATGTATATATAAGACTGGTGACCAATACAATTGTATCAATCAAAATAAATATGGACAATCCATTAACATTGGCAATTGGCAATAACTGCATGAAGAGTTATGGTTTCTATTTAGAATAATGGTTCCTTGTACACTGTACCAGAATTACAAAGTTGTGGCTTGAGGTCACAATTACTGTACCTGCTAAGTCTGCTAAGAAGTTTATTCAGACAAAAAATTTTAGCTCTCCATGTACGACTGCTCATAGTATAAGAATAATAATGATATGTACAACAAAGGGGTCCCAAAGGAGGTCAGATCAGAAATGACTAAACAATTATACAAGTAAAATGAAATTCAGCAAAGGAATTTTAATGCATATAGCTAGAGTTGTCAAGATAATTCCAAAACCAAATATACGGGGGGAGGGGGGATGCTTTCTTCATGTGCCAGTAACGATCAGCTGTCATATACAACTTAGATTTCTAATTCAACAAAGTCCAGGCATGATTATTAACACCTAAACCAAAACAGAGTCAGATTTTCTATTGTATTTTCTCTTCCAACAAAACGCAGGATCCCATTTAAATGGACTGGAATGCATTTAAACTTCGACTTTTGCTCCCTCGCATTTTCATTTTTAAGACACATGAAATACTAAAAACAGAATTGAAACTACTACACTATTAACATCAGAACTGATTCGCTCTGAAAATCTGATTTATGTCTTAACTGTTTAGGCAAGCTCTAGTCAAATTTGTGTATCAACCGCCCCATTGGCATATGCAGCAAAAGAAACTCCTGGGACATCATTTTACCAAGAGTATAACTTTACTGATAGATCCATACAGGCACAGTAGAAGCAAAGCCAGTTTTAAGTTTTCGTGTGAAAAATTGTATCGTTAAAATACCCCTCCCCCCTCCCCAGCCATCCCCTGGCCATTGTCACTAATCCAGTGCAATCTTTTTTGTTTTTGGAAGTTCAGCTCAAAAGTTCTCATTGTTCGACCTTGAGATGTCAGGATTCTCTCAGGCCTCAGATGGTGCCTGTAATTCCCTCAATTCCCTCCCAGCCACTCGTACATTCCATCCTCCCTCCCCTCCCTGGTTTCTGTGGTCTGGCAAAGTTGCACAGGGAGTCGGCCGTGACACTGGGGCTATAAAGACAGGGTTCATTTTTCTCTACCTGATCTTTGAAAACCTTCAGAGCTCTGGCAGAATGTTTATTAAGAAGCCCAAGTATTTATTGAGTTCTCTCAATTTTTTATTTTAACTTTAATATCAGGTGAACAACTTTAGATGCCACACATCACTTTCAGGGGTGGGTTCTACTTACCTTTACTACTGGTTCGCAATGGGGCCGTGCACACGCTCTTCTGCGCATGCGCAGAAGCATTCTGATGATGTCAGAGTTGGTGGGCGGAACCTCCTGCCAGTTTTACTACCGGTTCTATAGAACTGGTGTGAACTGGGGGCAACCCACCACTGATCACTTTCAAATTAACCTGGATCAGGGATATGAAACTGAAGCCACCTCTCAGGAGGTATTAAAAAGGCCCAAGGAAGTATAGAAGATGCCAGAAGGAAAGATATTGTACAGCTGACCTATAAAGATATCTTAGTAAGAAATGTGCACTACACAGAACCCTATTCTTATACAGGCAACTCAGGTCTAGTGGTCATCTTCTTGCTGAGCAAAGCAACAGCTGGATTCAATGTCTACCTGAGTGACTGAGCAGCCCTCTTTAGGATCGCAGTGCATTTAATTCATTACTTGTTTTTATATCTACTAAAATTGTGGCCAGGGAAGACCCATATAGATCATATAGATCTTGTTCTACTTGACAATTTTACTGCTCTACTAATTTTCAGGAAGTAAAAAATTGTTCATCTTATTGTGAAGAATGGGATAGGCAAAGGTGGACAGAAATAAAGATATAGGCTTCTTGTACTCTAAGAAACTTATATCATGAAGTCAAAACAAACAGACAAAAACAAAATCCAGCAATATCAACTCTTTCGTTTTGTCCAAACAACTTTTTATCGCTCATCCATCGCTTTTTCATTCTTCAAATGACCCAACACTAATTGTTTTCTTTCCATTGCAAGAAACAGCAAGAAGCCAATACAGTACATAACCTTCTAATTTCTGTACTGTCTCTTTTACAGCTGTCAGGATCTCCGTCTGGGCAAGATACATTCCAGAAACAAAAAATAAACTGTTTATCAGTGCCTGTTTTTTGTTAATGAGCAAAAGATACAGTAGGTTCACGTATAAGGTTTTTTTTTTAAATCAAATGTTCATATGCAGTTGAGATACGCAGAAATAAGATGATTTTCATTTATTGAAAGAGCCAGGAGAGACATGTAGGAAGAAGCCTTTGCAAAATTGGAAGTCTCCAGCCTTCTATGAAATAATCATATAAGGACTTCTAACTTCAGCATCAGAGTTATATCACCATCTTTTCATCTAGCTAGGACGGTAAATTGCTTTTAGCTCATCAGGCCCTAAATGTGAAATTCTCCTCTCCTCTCTTTCTGTGGACTATTTTATTTCCAAATAAGGAGCGCATAGTTCATGGAAGTCTCTGCCAAACTCTTTCAAAACTTTAAATACGAAGCAGGGAGCAATGACTTTTGCAGTAAATTCTCCTGTTATTTCTGTAATCTGAAGCCAGAACTTTAACCTGCTCGTGATGCTTGTATCCTTGACCTTCCCGTATATTGTGGAAAAAAGGGAATTGGAATTAATTCTTGGTAGTCTAAAGAGATGGTAATTGTGAACGGAATGTAACTTTTGGGAAATACAGCCCATTTTTGCTGTCACAACAAAGGAGTCTCAGTATTTAACATAAATTAATGATTGTTTCACTTGTTAATGAAACTATTTAATTAATTGTAGTCTTTGATCATCTCTGTAAAATGATATTAATTCATTCCTATCTAATTAAGAATACAATTACATGCAAGGAAAAACAGAATGATAAAATGCAGTGTAGCAGCTGGATTTTTTAACACATTTTATCACAGCAAAAATGTGTGAAAAATAGAACATCCGATTTCACTTTAGCAGCTAAATAATAGACACAGGAAAAATAATTTTATGAATTATCACTTGAAACCTAAAGCTGGCAGTCATATGATAAAGACTAGCACATCACTAACAAAACTAATATGGCCACCTGTCCCAACTTCGCATGTTTCGGAAGTGTTGGACTATAAATTCTATCACCTCTAGACATTCTTGTTGTGGGTGATGGAAGGAGAATATAACTCACCTAATGGGTGATAACTTGTGGGAGATCTTCTGGATTTGTCCACATGCCTTTCCACACAAATCAAAATCAAGTGCAGCCTACATTTTATCTTCTTATCTCTTCCCAGACAACAGCAAGGGTTCAGTTAAAAGTCAGATATGTTTTTAATGCTCATTTGAACATTAATTCAAATATTATTCTGAAAATAAGTTGAATATTGGTCTATATTTAGGGATTTAGGAAAACAGGCCTTCCCTGCCATTTTTTAGGCAGGAAAAAAAATGAGGGGAGAAGCTTCACACAATGCAAGAGACGAGAAGCAAGTAGCAGCTTTCTGAAAGATTAAACATAAGAATGATGGTAAAGTGACTCCTCTTTCCCTCAGCTTCCAGAATAATACTTTTATTCCTTGCTACTCTTTAATTTGGTAAAGGAGATGATCACAGAATTATTACTTAAGTACCATTTCAAATGCTGTTAACCCCTATCTTGCCTATCTTATTCAGAGTTCTGGGCACAACCCTGACTTGATCTTAATTTTTTTGAAATTGTTGCTGGCTTCACAACAAATCTGATCCCCTTCTATTCAATTTTTACTATATCATGTGTCATGCCATCAGAACATGAGCAGAGTCCTGATGGATGGAAGGAAGGAAGGAAGGAAGGAAGGAAGGAAGGAAGGAAGGAAGGAAGGAAGGAAGGAAGGTTGGTTTTAAAGTAATTTTATATATTATAATTGTATGTACTAAAATGTAGTTTTAAGAAATCAGTTTTTGGAAATAAGCCGTCTTAATGTTGGAACTATGAAATACAATAAATAAAATCACAGAGGAAGCCTCATTATTCAGCTTCACTCAAGTAAAGATAAATTATTATTCAACTCAAAAGAGTATTATCTAAATAGAGTTTAAAAGTTACATTACACTTCTCAGTAAGCTTCTTAGTGCCAAGTTTCATTGTGCACTGTGAAGCACAAACATTAATATAGTAAAGCTGTGAGAGTTTTGTATGCTTACAATTTAAAGGCAGTATAAATATTTGTAATGTGGATAAAATACTGCCAAAATATTGGCAATATTGGCCTGTCTTTTTCATTGCTCTTCCAACTCCCAAATAATTGCTTGTGATCAATCAAATGATTTATTAGAGATCATATCTAGTGCCAGGATGCATCATCCTTCATCAAGCTTAGGGCTGGAACTGTTCTTTTAATGGTTTTCTTCCTTAAAATAATCAAGCTTTCCCTAAACAATGTGGAACAATGATACTTAGGGACAGAACTCTTAATTACTCTTTAATAATGAGTTGAGCAACTATTTATTAAACCGTGAAAAAGTAGCTTCTCTGTCATGAAACCTTTGCATAAAAAGTAGTAGTCCTAAAAATTGATTTTAGAGGAAACAATAGTGCCAATGACATTGGACAAAGTTATAATATGCCACAGGAAAGTTTATGTTAAAAATATGGCTAATATCATCTTTTCATAGCATTCCCTGGGACTCTCCAGCTGCAGAGTAGCAAAGTTGAAGAAAGAAGAAACAGTATTTGTTTCAATTTATTTCAAATTTTGTTTTGTTTTTTTCATTTTAAAGAAAAGCATTCTCCCCGATAATGTGACAGATAGAAACAGAAATGCTCAAGGCAGAGATGTCAATTACATTCAGCTAGAATATTATGCAGGGCAGGAAAAGATGATGAAGCAATGGGTTTAAAATGCCATAATTATAACAGGGAACTGCTCCCTCACACTGACACTCACTGTTTAATATATCTTCAAATAAATAAATAAATAAATGCTTCAATAAATATACTTATCTAGCAATGTGGTGTCAAGTGACTAAGATAACTAAGTTCAAGCATAGCAGCTTCTTTGACTGATAATGTGCCACTAAATCAGTATTAACTCTTAGCGACCACATACCGTAGATAGATTTTTTCCAGGATTAGTTATCCCATGCATGACTCTTCGGGTCATCCAATGATGCACCCCTTGTCTTTGTAATCAAATCCATCCACCTTTATGCTGATTATTCTACTCTTCTTTTTCATTCCATCCTTCCCAGCATTATGGAATTCTCAAAAGAACTGGATCTTTTCATAATGTACTCAAAATATGTTAATTTGAACCTGTTACTTTGTGCCTTAATTGAGAATTATGAATTTATTTTTCGTTTCTTAGCTGCTCATGATATTATTATTATTATTATTATTATTATTATTATTTATTAAATTTATATACTGCCCTTCTCCCGAAGGACTCAGGGCGGTGAACAGCCA
>JANHZT010008486.1:153474-163821 GCA_032468215.1 Stegonotus admiraltiensis | reverse complement strand
CCGCTCACACTGCCAAATTTCACCGTTCTCACTTTCTCTCTTCCTGGTCTTTTTTGCTCGGGACGTCAGGTCTCTGGTTCAGCCATATCGGCCTCCTTCTTCTGGGTCTGGAATGAGGGCTCTCCTTGGTCCGATGGGAGATTGCACTTCCCCACACCGCACCTCCGAATTCGCCCTCTACCGGTCCTCACCCGAACCAATCTTTCCTCTATGGCACCGCAACACAGGAAAATCGCCACGAGAAATGGAACTCTCCTTTCTCGTGCCGCCTCGACCCTCGCCTCTGCCGGAAGTCCCTCCATAGTTAAGAAAACACCCTGGAAAAGATAAGAAATTATTTCTCTACTGCTGTCAAACAGCCTATTGTATATGGGTCTTTAGAGATAACCAATTCAAGAGAATCTTGATTTTTTTAAATGAGTAAATAACAACATAATTCTTTTGTTTCCCGGAGTGCCTAATGGACAGTAGGGTACCCGATTCCTCCTCCTAATTGGATTCTATTTTTAGAGGCAAGAATCTTTTATTAACTTTATTCTTTTCTTTGATATTCAGACTTAGGATGCCCAGTATTGGAAAATCTCAGTTGGAAAAGTCTCAAAGGAAGCCAAGGGCAGGATGGAATATGAGGGTATGATCTATAGCTTTGAGAAAAGATTTAGAACAGTGAAATTCTACTACTGCTTTAAATAGGGATCCAGATATTCAACGTTAGTCTTAATACATTGTAACATTGATATGCTGTTCCTGCTTTTATTTTAGGTCATTAAAGATAATGGAGCTCTCTATCAGAGTAACTGGTTAAATAGCTCTATCCATCATGTTAACTTTAATGGGAAGGACAAGTGAATATTGAGAATTGCAGCTAATATGCTCAAAAGTAGATGCAAAGCTAAGTCCAATTATTCTTTCTCCATAGTGGTCAGTTTCTGGTAACTAATTCCATGTTCAGAATTCCTCTGCAGCAATTATAACTTAAGTAGGTCTTTTATTCATTGTTCATACATGATGCTTTAAGTACCTCTTGGAGAAATCAAAATATAGTGAAAATGTAAAATGTGAATCCATATAAATCATTATAATCCAAATGATTTCTCTATCATAATGTCTATGGTGAGGTTCTTATGAGCAGCATTTTATTTTCCAACAAAATCAGTTGCTTAGAACAACACAATTTACACTGTACTGCTACAGAATATTGTTAGCCAATTTATGATGTCTGCTATGCTTAGGTATGCAAAATAACCATTTGGTTTTGAACCTTCAATAATTTCAAGTATCTACAATTCTGTGCAAAAATAAGGTCAATTTGCTGAACAGTTATACCCATCTTCATATAGAAGATAATATTGTAATTTGTATATATGATATGTCTATGTAAATGTCTATAGGTATTTTGATATATACTTCTCATAGCTTTCTTCTGTTTATATACATATTCTTGTTTTCAAATAAAATGTAATGTGTTGACATTGCTCTATAATAAAGCAGAAGAGCATGCTGTGAGTGATTATTTTTCATACTTTCTAACCAGAAAACATTAGGAATACAAACATTTTTATAACTTACAGTTTCTGATATTTCTTCATGTGTGCTTAGGCGTATGTGTGTAAATATATACATACGTATTGCACATATCTATACATGCAATAATATGAGAGGCATTTATATCACTGATCTTCTTGAGCAGATGATATCTTAACTGAAAACACAAAATATTTTTGTTCCCCTTCCAAATATTTTCGGAATCTGCTCTTTGGAACAATTTTATAAGTACTTATGAATTTAAAACATTTTATTATACAGAAGATATGTGGCCAGTTCCAAACCAACAGTTTTAAAAGAATGTAGCTGCACAATTAATATATACATATATCTATTAAAATCACAAATAGTAAAAATGTAGCACCATAATAAACTTTAACAAGCAGTCCACCACAAAAACTCTCATCAGTCTCACCCTGAGTACTTGGCAGAAAAGCCAGATCTTAAGTGCTTTTCAGAAGAATAGGAGGTTAGGGGCCTGCTAAGGCCAGCTAATTCCCTCCTAGGGGACTAGGAGGAAGGGTGTTCCACAGGAGAGGAACTGCCATGTAGAAGGAATGCTTCCTAGATCCCATAGGATGTCATTGTTTAAAAGATGGAACCAGGAGTGTGTCCACTCTATCTTATCTAGTAGGATGAATAGATGAGCATAGTGAGAAGTGGTCCCACACATAACCTGGACCCCTATAGAGATTTAAAGTTAGTAACCAACACTTTAATGCACCATGGTGGCACAGTGGTTAGAGTGCAGTACTGCAGGCTACTTCTGCTGACTGCCGGCTGACTGCAATTTGGCAGTTCAAATCTCACCAGGCTCAAGGCTGACAGCCTTCTATCCTTCTGAGGTCAGTAAAATGAGGACCCAGATTGTTGGGGGCAATATGCTGATTCTGTAAAAGAGTCAGCATAGAGAGCTTAGATAGGGCTGTAAAGCACTGTGAAGCGGTATATAAGTCTAAGCGCTATTGCTATAAAATGTCACTTAAAAATAGGTTTTTTTCTTTTACTATTTTCCAATCTATGATTATAATATTACAGCAGTCTGAGGGACTAACCTCTTCTCCCAGCTGTTTTACAGTAACAACAAATCAAAGATTCTCTTTTCTCTAAATAGATTACTCAAAAAGAAGAGTTGAGGGGAAAAAACTAGAAGATGGGCTGAAGGATCTTGGGACCTTGTTTCTGGTGAACATTCTGATTTTCAAGGTTCAACATATTCCATAATACATTCTTTTCTAAAACTTGAGCTTAGGTCAGTCTTCCTGATCTATTATTGTGTACCTGGTTTCATTTGGCTTGCTTTTAAGTAAAAATAATTCAAATGATGTACTTTAACAGAAAGTATGCAAAGCTAAAATAATGTAGGAACATCAATGGAAGAATAGTGATCTAAATATAGGTTGATTGACCCTGTACAGAAAAACAAAACATGAATCGCAAATTATTTTTATGCAGTTGAAATTAATTGCTGATAGATGTGTAATATTCACTTTTGTCAGTCTTTTATAAACTGCAGTGTTCTTAGATACAACATAATTTCAGATAAAACCTCTGCTTAAATCTGTAATTACTATTTAAATAAATCTTCAGCTAGAATTTATCTATTTAATTCAATACATGCTTCTATTAGCAGTATATTATGTTGATTTAAAGTTATTGATTTAAAATCTGAATTCCAACAAGAAGTTTGCAACCAAGAATTTTTTTTCTGGGAATTTCTCATTCAGATAGTCTGACAGATAGTCTGTTTTTTCTCCCATCTCCAAACGTACTAGAGCTACAGTTCTCTGAGTCACTGATTATATTAGCTGGGAACCTTACTATTTGGAGATGTCTGTTCTATGGTATCCAGTTAATTTAGCTGTAGTCATAGGACACAACACCAAAACATGTTAAGTAATAGTTATTGCAGCAATGATGTCACCATGGTGACAAACTTCATGCTTATGGCCCATCATTGGGTGCAGGGCTTTTAGGGACGATGATGGGACGATGCAGGCATTATTACTCTTTACTCTTCAATTCTGTCATGGAGGCCTAAGGCCATCTTCTAGGGAACAGGTAAAATATATATGAGCTTTCCCAAGAGATTTGTCTCTGCATCCACCAGTCTCCTAAATTTCAAATTACTATTAGTCAGGATTGCTAATATGTACTGACTGAGCCAGGACTAAACTAGACAAGTATAAATTATGAATCATACTGCTTCGGTTTGGAAACATATTTGCTGCATTAAAAGCACATAGTTAACTGATACACGTCAAAACCATTGTAAACCCAAAGGTGGGCTTTTTCTGTAAGGATATACAGCAGATTTTGACTTTTAATCATCATCAACCCCACCATTTCCCATGACTGTGCTAATTAAGGATTTTTGGAGAGGAGATAATCAAAAGGAGATTAAAATGATTTGATTTGTTATACTCCATGCATACTAACACTGTCCACAGCTTTTCTGTAAATAAATCCAGAAATTAAAGCAAGATGGCACCATCAGCATAATGATGTGAAGTTTTAACCATATATGTCAAACTAGACAAGATACTATTCTGATCATTTGGTATCCTGTAGTGTTTTTTTTTTAACAAGCGGTATGAGGGAGGAAGCTCCATAGACTAGTAAGTTTTCTTGTAAAATGTTCTTGTTCAAGTCTTGAGAAAGACTTGATGTCTTTCATGCAGGAACAGAGCAAGTTCTTGCTGACAAAACTGTCTCAGGAATGGATCTATTACACACCGCTTTCAAAATCTTCCTCTCCCCCTTTTTATAGCTTGCCATATAGGTACCAGAAGCAGCAGGCCTGCAGTTTGTCTTGGCACAACATGCCATTAACTAGATAAGAAAAAGAAGTGATCACTCCACTTCAAGTGGAGACTTTCTTTTCTGCAGTGAGGTTTCTTCCTTCGAAAATAGTTCAACAAAAAGCTCAAATCCTTATGTCCTGTACATCTGCTTCTGTTTAGTATCTGAATTCTCTTTATAACGGTCAGCCTATGCTACTATTTTTTGGCATGTGATTTTATTATGCATGTGATTACAATGCAATGGTAAGGAACGAATACAAACTAAAAAAAAAAGAAGATTCAGAAAAGAAGAAACATAAAATATTCTTTAATTTATCCTCCAATACAGGCATCTTATATGAAAGAACATTCAGTCGTAAGAACTACTACCTAAAGTCTGAAATGGTACAGCCCAAACATGGTTTACCACCTCAGGGTGAAATAGGTCAGTATTTCTTCTGGGAAAAGCAGGACTGAAATCCAGTTTTCGCTCAAAGTTTATTACAGTTTTGTGGGAAAAGAGCTATTTGGCAGCATCCCAGGCATAAAGGTCTGAGAACAATGTGTCAGAAAGACTCAAGAGACCCAAAAAGCTACTTTATAACAAAATTTGTTTTTCCAGAGGCCCTCTTTTAGTGACTTTTAAAGAAGCCTTCTCCAATATATAAACAAATAAGCTACAAAGTTCCTTAAATATCTTTATATAAATCAGTGCTTATATCTGTATATGGTTTTGAAATAAGTTCTTCTTTATTAAAATAGTATTTTTCTCTAGCAAGCACTATGAAAAATAAACTTGTATGGAATATGTTTAATGAAAAGGATATCCTCAATCAGGTGTTGCTTCTATATATTACTGGGATTAAATTTCTATTTCCTCCATTTTACAGGTTCTGATTTTTGTCTGCCTCTATGTTTTTTAAACGCTGTGTATTCCACAATTACTGATTATGTTTAATTAAATTGCTAGTACTTATCATAACTGCAGTTTATGAAAATATTTTTTTCCTTTATTTGTTTTTACATATCCTTTGTAGGACAATTTTTAATAGGGTTCAGGCTAAAACCTTTCAAAACATCAAATCAGTACGTCTCTGTGTGTATTATCAACCAGCAAATGTAAAGAACAAATATATCCTTGGACTTCCAGAAACAAAGATATTTTCTAAATATTCCTTAATACTCTGAGCTTTAAATCTAAGGATTGGATTGATAGGTGGTTAATATACAAGAACCCAAGAATAAAAGCACTGATAGCTTGTAGGTAACGAAAAGTAAGTCTACTGCAATTATTTATTTATTTATTTATTGAATTTATATTGTCACCTATTTGCCCATGGCAATTCAAGGTGGCTTACAGAATATAAAACCACATTTAAAACAATAAAAACTAATAAAAAGAATCAAATAAATTAATATAGCACAATATAACAAAATCACCCCCACCTCCCACCCCCGTCCCGGCGACAGCAGATCACGTGAGCCATTTAATGGGCTCCATCCCACTCAGGGTTCCCCAGGCCCGCTGGCAGAATCAGGTCTTCAGCACCTTCCAGAAGAGTATTAGAATGGGGGCCATTGTATGATGGTCCAGAGAGTGGGAACCACCACGGAGAAGGCCCTTCTTCTGGGTCTCATCAGGTATATCTCCCTCGGGGATGAGACCCGCAACATTCCTTGCCTCCCTGCTCTGATGTGCCAGGTAGATATGACTGGCAAAAGATGATCCCTCAGATAACCTGGTCCCAAGCCATGAAGGGTTTTAAAGGTGACAACCAAAACCTTGAATTGCACCTGGAAGCAAATTGACAACCAATGGCGCTCCTGCAGGAGAGATGATACATGTGCACCTCAGGGTCTGCACAAAGCCATGTGGGCTGCTGCATTTTGTACCAACTGGAGCTTCCAGATGCTCTTGAAGGGCAGCCCCACGTAGAGCATGTTGTAATAGTCAAAATGGGAAGTGACTAGGCAATGAGTGACTGTGAGTAGGAATTGTTGGTTCAAGAAAGGGCGTAACTGGCGCACAACCTGTAGTTCTGCAAAGGCCCTCCTGGCCACAACTGCCACCTGCTCTTTGAGCAGGAGTCGTGAGTCCAGGAGGACCCCCATTTTATGCCCAGGGTCTGTTTGGGATAGTGCCACACCATCCAAGACCAAAGATGGCAATTCTCCCTGAGCCAACAAACCCCAAACCCAGAGCCACTTGGTCTTGCCAGGGTTTAGTTTCAACCCGTTGCTCCCCATCCAGCCACTAACAGCCTTCAGGCACTGCGAGAGGAAAGAATATTTATTGATGAAAGTAAATAAGATGATTGAACCATTCAGGGATATACAAATGAATGCTATCCATTTAGAAAGAGACTGGTTTTATTGAATATATGGTCTGAGCCTAAACCACTTCATACATAATAACAAAAGAATGAATCTAAAAGAATTGTTGATTTCTGATGAAAAATTGAGTGATTAATCTAGGACAGAACATTATTTGGTGGTGTCAGGAGTAAATTTGGGGGGAAATATGGATAGGAATAAAAAGAAGAAAAAAAAACTAAACCTCAGTAGAATTACTATGGGATTAGAAACTACAAGTCCCCTATGAAAAATATTACAATATAGATTCATCTTCTAACAGAATTAATGAAAAGTAGATGTAAAGAAAAAGGATGAGGGAGCCGCTTGGAATATAGTGAAAAGAATTATGTTAACAATTTGCCATAGAAGAGTATGGAGGTATGATAATGAGGTTTTACACTAATAATAGTGTAAAACCTCTGGATTGATTTGTATTGTGATCCATTTGTTTATTTTCTTGGTTATTCATTATATTTCCAAGGATCTTCTTCAACACCAAAATTCAAAAACAGCAATATCTCTTCTACCGTTCTTCTTAAACTGCCAACTTTTGCTTAAAAAGTATCATAAAGAAAACCATTATGTGCATGATTGTAATGATTGCAGAGAACATCTGACACTTTTGCATCTGAATATCTTTTCCAAAGCCTTTATTGCCGCAATATCAAGCACTGGTCTGTGGTGTGTTTCTTAACCACTGGTCCTTCTACTGTTGCTAATCAATAGTAAAAGCCAAGTTATTCTCCACTTTAATATCTTTACTGTTTGCTGTCAGGGTGGATTTGATTTAAATCAAGTCAATTTAAATCACAATTTAAATTATGATTTAAATCACTAGTAAAAAGGCTTGATTTAAATCAACTCTATTTAAATCATGATTTTTAAAGAGACATCTCTGTCCCGCAGTGGCTCCTCCTGACCTGCCGTTGACTCACCGACAGTCCCATATTGCAGAATATATAGCCTCATGCTACATAACTAAGCTCCATTTCCTACTGAATAAACTAAATTATTAATGTATCTTAAATAGAAAACTATCTTGAGATAGATTTTTACTCCAAAAGCATTTTATTAAAATAAACTTGATAAAAATAAAAAAATCTGATTTAAATAAAAAAACTTTTTAAAAATTGATTTTTATCCACCCTGTTTGCTGTACTTGTCATTAGTTTATAAGTATCTTTACATCTAATCTTGATCCCATTTTTTTTACTGTATGCCTTGACTTTTATTACGAAAGCTTGCAAATCATTAACAATTTCAGCTACCAAAGTAGCATAATAACAGAGCTGAAAAGGCATGGAGAGATGATTTTGGCATGAAGGGGCCATTTAAGAAGTTGAAACAACAAAACAGCCCTGAAAAATGGAAAGCATGGGAAATACAGTGGTATCTTGGTATTCAACTGCTTTGAAACTCATTGAACTTGGTACTTGATGCATTTTGATATGAAATCTCCCAGGCTACTTATCATTTCTTGGTACTCGACACGCAAGCTAGAATTTGTTGGTGTCAGTTGCCTTGTGACTTTCTATCCTTTCTGGCCAAAACAAATGGCTATGCATTAGTGACATGATTTATTTGGATCTCATTTTTAGTACTTGTGCCTCCCGGAACCAATTAATGATGAGTACCAAGGTATCACTATAAATTAAAAATTACTCCATCTTAATTCTGTTTGATATTAGATGGAGTACAGAGATATGCTTATCAGGGTTTCAAGTTTAAAAATATGAAAGGTTGTGTGTTCTGTTGATTTCAGACTGAACTTAGTCTAAAAGGTATCAACTTTCTCTTGTTCTGCAACAGTGATTGAAGCATAAACTTGGACAACTGTTCCTAAACTGTTATCTGCAGTCTATTTGATAATGTCACTGACTGCATTGTACCCAAGTAATGTCTATGGTATATCCTTCATTTCAATCCATGATGTCCCAATATGAAAGTACAGTTGATGCATTAAATCTTTGTATGCACTGAACATTCCTGGAATATTCTTATATTCAGTGTTTCCATTATAATTTTTTCATCGCCGTTTCAAATTTTATTTTCCTGCATGGAAACATTAGTAACTATATATTCCAAAGCCTTTAATCTAGCTATGTCATAAATATCATGAGTACTTGAAAAGATCATTCAACTCAAAAGTTCATCAACTCAACATGCTACTCAGTTGAATGCCCTCTGATCTGAGGGCCCATTATCCAGTGCTGTTTCATCAATCAGTTTTTATTGCCTGTCCATGTGATTTTCTTGGTAAAATCAAGGAGTGCTTTACCACTGCTTTTGGCACAATATTTTCCTTTCTTTTTCTTATCTCATGTTTTTAATTATTTGGGCTTACTTTTTGCTTTGCTTTTCCTTTTTGTGCTTTGCATAAAAAGCACTGCTTACTCCAAAAATGAATTGCATGATCAGTTGTATGTAATTCAAGAAGTCAGATAGTTGGTTTATTGATTTTTAGTAGAATGGAGTCTCACAGTATGTTTTCTACAATGAAACTAAGTATTTCTTGATTGCTGTGCATAATTTTGCTAGTTATTAATTTATTCTGCTGCCCTATTTAACATAATTGCCACAGGAAAATTGACCACGTAATATTAAATAAAACATCTTTTTGATGTATCATTTTTTTTAAAAAATAGTTTCTTATGCAGGTGTACAAAACCATGTTCACTGACAAAGAAGGAAATGGAGATAGGTTAAGATTTAAAATACAAATATATAGAAAGTTAAAACTTCTTGACAACAGGGCTGCCTCCAAAGAGGAATGTGGTCCATTCAAAATGACCATGGACACCATCTTGAAGTTTTTGAAACACCTTTGAAACACCCTTATCAAGATCTGTGGTGATAAGGAGAGAAGATGTTGGATTTAAACAGAAAAAAAATAGGAATTGTTTATATGTAGGTGGAGTTTCACAAGCTAGAAGAAAAAATGAAAAAGAAATATATAAAACAAATATATATATAAATCTAACTTATAACAACACATTTCGTTGGATGCCTATCTTATAATGTTAAGTATTGCATAAATATAAGCAAGAATCTAGCCCTCCACATATTTTTAAATCAGATCTGTGCCCAACCACAGTTCATTAGGCCAATGTTCAGATATAGTTCAGTTATATCTGTTAGTCTATAGATTACACAATATCAAAAGAAATCTCCTATCTAGACATAGCACTAGTGCAACACAACAAGACTCCAAGCAGATGCATTTCTACTGTTTCTCCCATGCTGACAATTCTAAATCCGGATGTACTAATATAATATTTTGGATTTTCTTTATAAGAGCGGGTTGTTTTTTGTTTTGCAAAATGGATTCTGCTCTAATGAAAGCTGCACTTCTGCAGGCATCCATGAACCAGCTCTGATGATGATGGAATTCTCCAGTCAAATTCATTAATTCAGATAATTGTCATCGAATTTAACTGGGCCATTCCCTTGGTGACCTCTTGTTTATAAAGCCCTTTAATTAATAATTATGAAACACTTAAATGACATATCAGACACAAGTGAAATATAACTGAAACGAGGTTCTAATGCTGTTTGACATCTCCTACTAAAACTGTTTTCAGGATATTTCTTTTAAAACATCTATAAATGAAAAGAAAGTATTAATAATTTAGAATTTCTTGTGAGGGAGCCTGTGCATGCACAC
>JANHZT010008486.1:121460-136643 GCA_032468215.1 Stegonotus admiraltiensis | reverse complement strand
GAAATTCTATTTTAAATCTTGTGGGGTCAGTGACCATGGTTAGTGGCTACAAAACATATTTAAAGGGGGTCCGTGGTGAAGAACATATTGAGAGCCACTGCTCTAGTCCTTGCCTTCCAATCCTACAGGTTGTTGCCATATTCTAACTAGAATTGTTGCTTACAATGTAATATTGTTGCTTATATTGCTTAACTTCTTTCTGTGCTTTTTCTGTAGGGTGTTGTTGTTTAGGTGTAAGCTTGGTGTTTTACAATACACGGTGGTCAGACCATTCACTACTATTACTGCTTTGTAAGTATAAAATAATACAAGAAATGTTTTGGTATTAGAATTTAGTTTCTCTCCTGCTATACTTGTAACTTAGATTTTAGAGTCGGAAAACCAAGAATTGTTAATGTAATGCACAGCTATGCAGATAAAATAGATAAGATCCCATCTAATAATAAAACTTACAGTTGCCAAAATTTATGAGATTTTGTGAATAAGATTGGTGAAATAACATAAAAGTTTGACTATTTTTGGGTCCAACTTGTATCAGTCCAAGATTATAATTTGTTCAAAATTCATTCCCAATTCAGAAATGGGCAATAAAAGAACAGAACCCCTAGCCTGTGATGCTAATATTAAAAACATGACCATAGAAAAACACTCTAATGAAATCTCTTTTTTTAAAAAAATTAAGAAAGTAGTTGGGGGTCCAGTCACTTTTTTACTCTCCCCTAGTAGCAAGTTTCCCAAAATTTCTATAGATAAAACTCTATATAGTCACGTTCAGCCACAGGTATTTTACAAGTTTCCTCTACCATGTTAAAGGACAAGTTATCAGTGTTCTGATGGTAAGTGGAATAGGTTGATCATTGGCTAAAGGATGAGTGAGAGAAGACATTCGAATTTTTGAATGGTCAGTGTGTTGTTGTTGTTAGTCGCGAAGTCATGTCCGACCCGTCACGACCCAATGGACCACATTCTTCCAGGCCTTCATGTCCTCTACCATCCCCCGGAGTCCATTTAAGCTCATGCTTCAGTGACTCCATCCAGCCACCTCATTCTCTGTCATCCCCTTTTCCTTTTGTCCTTAGTCATTTTATTACAGCATTAAGTCTTTTTGGGTAGGAGCCAATCAGCATGGCATATTTTACCTTGGGAATTTTTTCCCACTCTTTCATGGCAAAAGCACTTCAAATCTATCAAATTATGAAGGCATTTCCTGTACACAGCCCTCTGTAGGTCCTCCAGTTGATTTCAATACATTTATTAAGGAATTAACTTATTTAATATTTGTAGTAATTAATTCCCAACAAAAATTAATATCAAAGCTTGAAGTTTTCTTATAACTAAAATTTTAATTTATTCTGAAATGTCAGTTTCCTCCACCTTTTCAGTGCATTATCTTTATCAATAAATGCCCAGCATATGACTTCAAAAAAGTGATTTGTATAGATGTTTTCTAATCTTTAACTGTTAAATTGAGTTTGTTGAATTATAATAAATAGTTCTGGTCACTGGACTCTATATCTTGTCCTCATTTGTTTAGAATTTATAATAAATGGTAAATGAGTCTCCAAAACTAGCTCTATTGCAGCTATACTCCATGCAGTAATTCTCTGCAATACTTTGTACTCAATTCTTTCAGAATCTGTGAATTGATTGGTGTTTATGATGAAGGAAATTTTAGTTTCAAAAATGCCTGGACGTACCTGGTATTTATCAACAATATATCCCAGCTTGTAAGTTGTGAAACTTTGATGTTCTATTTACAGTAAGATTAAATAATGGTTTTGACTTTTATTTTAAATTCTGATTCTAGATAAGAAAATTACCTGATTTTTTTAACGGATAAATCTAGAAAAAGATCTAGCATGCCATATTTAATTTCATGGTATTAAATGTTGGTGGAATTGCATACAAGTGAGGGATTTATAAAAGGAGATCAACAGCAAATATCTGATCATTTTTATTTTATTTTATTTAATACTATTTTATCATTTTTAGTTATATTACTGTTGCATTTAGAATAGCATTTAGTCTTCTCTTGGAGATTGCATACAGTATGTATATTTATGAAAGAATTAGATTAATTTATCTAGAATGAATGTTATGATACATGTTTGAAGTTCTCTATTTATTGAAAAAGAAATATGAAGTTTTTAAAATAATAATTCATGCAAGAATAAGGTAGCGGTCCTTCTCCTGATATGCCACAGAACACAGATACAATATGTTGGCCTAATAAATTCTCAAATGTTATGATATAAAGAATAAAAACAGTCCAAATGTTGAAATAAGCATTGTTATAATAAGCAGATAAGCATTGTTACCCCTCTGTTTTAGTTTGCCATGTATTGCCTTGTGTTATTTTATAAAGTACTGCGGGAAGAACTGAACCCAATCAGACCTGTAGGAAAATTTCTCTGTGTGAAGATGGTGGTTTTTGTTTCCTTCTGGTAAGTGAAATAAGTTAAAATCTTCAAAATCTTAAAATCTTTAACCAAACCAGAATCTTTTTTGTAAAGTCTATAATATAAATTAAATTATAAGTAGATACCTAACTTATTGGCAGTACAGATAGGGTCAAAAATACTAATACCACTCCTTTTTTTGTCAAAGAATGCCAATTTATTGTGAGATAAATTGAAACTGATATAAGTAAATAACATTTATTTATATCAGTTTCAACTTATCTCACAGTAAATTTCAGTTTCAACCTATATCATTTAAATTTGGAGTTCTTTGAGAAAATGTGGAACAGTATAACACTTTATGATAACATCTGTAAGTAGTTTTTCTCCATAACTTTGCTTAGAAATGTGTTAGTATCCGAGTTATTTTAAAAGACAAAATTATTTTTTTCAGCGTGCAGATTTTGATTTCATGCTGAAATTATGTTAATATGCAAGCTCCACAGTTTTTGGGCAATGTTTAATTAAATTTAATTATTTTTTTAAATTTATTTTGATGAATGCACATTCTCTATATCTATTTGGACCAAATGACTAAAAATCCTCGTTTTTTCTTTTCACTGCTGGTTTATGATTATAGTCTTTCAAACTTTATTATATGCATTCTTTTTTCCATTTGAAAATATATTATGTATTGTGTCATGCTATAATTTATTTATATGGGCAATATAATTTTATATGTGATAACCAAGTTATATGATAATTTCATCTTTTTAAAACAGGCAAGCTGCACTTATTGCAATATTGGTGAAAGTTGGTGTTATCTCTGAAAAGCACACATGGGAATGGCAGAGTGTTGAAGCTGTAGCAACTGGCCTGCAGGTAAGTTAAACCAGCTTCTTATTCATCTTTTGTTCCCTTATGCTCCATAAGCTCTCCTACATAACAGAGCTTGGCACAAGGATGTAAATTTATTTGAAATTTGCAGTTTTAGCCTGCTATTTCATTTATATGGTGCTTATAGGTGCATTTTTATGATGTGGATATTTTCATTTCTTCAACTCTTTTCTATTAGCAAAAGCCAAGCAGTGTTGTTGTAGTGGTTACATTTTTGGTCTAGAGGTGGGTGAGTTCAGCAGTGGAAACTCTTAATATGACTGGGTCATCCCTTTCAGCCCAATTTCCTTTACAGGATTGCTGTTATAAAAGAACAGCTGAACTGAAGGCTTTACTGTGCTTCTATTCAGAACCTGGCAGTGACAATGCTCGGTTATCTTAGCTATGGATTAGTAAGAGGGAATACATGAATGTTTTCAGCCTTATTTAGGATTTTAAAGTGTAGATATCATACAATCTATATATTTTATATTCAGTCCTTTAATAGGATTTAATATCTACACCTATCCCAATAAAGCAGAAGTTTCTAAATTTTCTTGGTTCATGGCAGTGTTAAGTGTGTTACTAATTTTTTTCACCCTAACCGTAACCTTAGATAAATCTTTGATCTTTTTTGTGCTGGTAGTAGATATGGTGCCCAGTATTGCTATGTTTCCCTCAAAAATTTTAAAATATGCCTCAGTATTCCTGTGAATTTACAGCAGTATCCCAAGATGCTTTAATAATGACAAACCTGGTCATGTAATGTTTCCTATTGGTCAGTAGTTAATATAACATCTGCAGCTGATTGATATTAGTATATGGGAAAGACAATTTTTATAAATATACGAGTCATAAACCATGCAGCTTTAATGGATTCATGCTGACATCTTAAACTGGGCCTGGCAGATGATAGACCTTTACTGCAGTGCTCTAGAACCAGAATTATTTGTTTCCATTCATATATTTGTTCAATAGTCAGACTAGTTGTATTCTGCAATGAATGAAACTTCCGGTCTGTGTTCAAGATTATCCCATGTACAGACTGTAGCATCATGATTTGCAATAATTATTGGGTGTTACATTATTGCCCAAGGGATGGCATACCCAAAATCTGATGGCTCTCAGTTCTGAGAGTAGGAACAGGTTTATAGCTCTAAAGAGAGAACTGGACATTGGATTCTCCACTTACTGAATTCTTTATGAGGTTAGACTTTTGGTTAGAAAGCCCCTTAAGAAACAATAGTGGCAGGATTATGGACGGTCATAACCTCATACAATTGCTAGTCCTTAAAATTGTTTTTTCAACTGATTATAATTGATGAAAAGCATGCCATTCTAAAAATATTTTACATTATAATGGTCATTAAAGTAGAAATTCTTATAATTTGAAGTTGCTTAATTATGGAGTGAATAGGAATAAAATTATTTTTTTCTTTGCTTAGGATTTTATCATCTGTGTTGAAATGTTCTTTGCTGCAATTGCTCATCATTACAGTTTTACCTACAAGCCTTATGTGCAAGAAGCTGAAGAAGGATCATGCTTTGATTCATTTCTTGCAATGTGGGATATTTCAGATATCAGAGCAGATGTAACAGAACAAGTTCGCAATGTTGGTAAGCAAAAAATGAAAATATATCTTTAGCAGATAATTATTAAATGTAAGTACTTTAGCTGTTCAGTTAATATTTTAAACTTTTATCAGGTTAATTAACGGCAATGTTTAAAATTTCTTTCTTTCTTTAGGAAGGACGGTATTTGGTCAGCCAAGGAAAATGTTTTTTGGTGAGGATCAGGAACAAAATGAACATACAAGTTTGTTGTCAACATCCAGCCAAGACCCAATTTCTGCTGCTGCTTCGGTACCATCATCACCTGTGGGTCACTACCAAGGATTTGGACATACTATGACTCCAACAATGCCTTCTGACCCTATAGCTGCTGATTTGTGTAATTCTGTAGAAGAGAATGAGGATTTTTCTGTTCAACCAAATAAGCGTATAGATAAAATTTAAAGCTCTGCTCAAATATCTTGGGGGCCTTTCTTAGACATTACTTACTATCTGCTACTCTTACTTTGGAAGTACATTTTCTACAGTAGAGTTATTTATTGAAGAAATATTAAAATAAGACAGGTGGTTGGGATTTACTTTTACTCTCTCAACTAAAGTGAAATATGCATTTGTTATTTGATGAAGTTAACCATGCATAAATAATGTAGTTTTAGTGCTATAATATAGTACATAAATATTGAATTTGAACATTGAAAGAAAATAATAGGGAACACACAATAAAACAACTCACTGGCATAGAATTCTTACAGTAAATGAGAGCACATGTTGAGATTTGAGATGGGGACAGGTTTTAAATAGGATTCAAATCCTAATTTTTCCATTTGCCCTTTTAATTAACTTAAATATACCAGAATCTTTACAGAGCTAATATTTAAAGACTTTACTAGGACTAGTGTCTTGAAATTGTTCTTTTTTTTAAAAAAAAGGCATGATCAACATATACTACTAAAGTAAAACTAATTTGTTTGGGTTGGCCTTGTAGATTGAATAATTTAGCAGTGTTTTCAATTAGCAATTTTAAGATTGTTGACTTCAACTCCCATAATTCAATTGGGGAATTATGGGAATTGAAGTCCACACTTCTTAAAAGTTTCCAAGCTTGGAAAACATTGATCTGAAATCTTTATTAAGATTGTATTAAGTGTATGTTATATACTCCTGAAAGAGTTTAAAAACATTCTAGTTAGCACTATCAAGTGAAAGATACTTGTCTAGGCAAAAACAAATAATTATACAGTTGTAAAATACATGGATGTAATAAATCAATATGGGCTTTAAGTTTTCTCGTCTTTTTTTAATCATGTTTATACATGTTTTGCATGCTTGCTATGTTACACATATAAAAATTTGCACCAAGAATTGTATTTTTGAAATAGCACTTTCAAGAGGTCAATGTTTAATATTCAAACATGAGGTTTTTCTTAATTGATCTTGAAATAGGTACAGCGAACTCATGCTACAAGTATTTTGCAGTACTACAGTAGTATGTTTGTAATTACTTGGCCTTGTTTACTGGACTACATATTTTGTTTAACCTCATTGTGTCTTTAAGTGAAGTTGATTAAAGAGGCAAAAAGTGTGTACTTATTGTCTCATACTGTATATAAGTAAATAAACTTTTATTTAAATTTTGTGTCACATTCTTCTAACATTAAGGAAAATAATCCTCTCTTGCCCTGTCCATTAATAAAATAGAAAAAC
Organism: Stegonotus admiraltiensis; assembly: GCA_032468215.1. Lineage (NCBI taxonomy): Eukaryota > Metazoa > Chordata > Lepidosauria > Squamata > Colubridae > Stegonotus > Stegonotus admiraltiensis. Next base: position 130,092 of record JANHZT010008486.1, on the reverse strand, counting down.
GTTGGCTCTAACGAAGGATCTGAACTTCCTTGATACCAGGCTGTAAAAGAACCCAATAAATTATTCTTAATAGCATCTTACATTACTTTACTTATATTACTCTGCTGCCACTTTATAATCTAATATTAATATGTAAGAAATGTGTAAAAATGCATGCCTTTGCCCTTAATTTTCAATCCATCTGTTCTGCAATATGGAGATACTGGTATAGGCTATTTTCTGGGTTATATTTCTTAGTATCCTTCTTTTTTCTTCGCATTCTACTGTATATTCTGGCTATTTCTTTTGTTCCCCTTGCATTTCTTTTTCCTTTCAGGCTGGTTCCTGGTAACTGGTTTCTGTTCTGTACTGTTCATTACATCATTTCAGCTAACTTGTCAGCAAATTCCTAAGCAGATCCTCTTGCTACTCTGTAAGTGCAAACACAATTATTCCCTTGCCCTTTATGTTTCTTACATAAGAAAAAGGAAGATCTTGCTAGTTAAGCTCTCTATCCAGCTGATTTGATCTTTTATGCATAAACAGAACTTACAAAATATAGCCTGTTTTTAAATGTCCATAATCTAAAAAAGCTATTTAGGACTTTATACTAAGAAATGATATTTATTGCATTTTTTCCAGCTGCTCTTGTGAGTTGAAAACTTTAAAAGTAACTTGAGGTTCCGGTGGCTGTTATTTTGAATGCATCTGCAGATGGTGCTGGCATGTAGATTCTTTTTTTAAAAATAGGAAATAGTTTTAATGGGAATTGACAAAAATATGCTAATAAAAGAAATGGCTATTGGATGAGGTACAAAACAATTATATACTCTGCTCTTTACTTTGCATTCTGTATTATAAAATAGTTTTGAAAAAAACATTCTTTTTCTCCTATCAGGAACAAATTATTACAAACATTTACTAAAAATGAAGACTTATAAATACACAAGAACCATTTTAACATTATACATCAAGGTATTTTCACCATTGTAAAATTAAGGATTACCATTTCAAGTTCTTTAGGACTAACGATCTAAAAACAGTATTACCTTCTTTGCCAGTTAATTCACTATTTTAGTAATCTGCAAACATGTAAGAAAGAGCATACTGTCGAATCCCCATTTAATTATATTTTTATACTTTTTATTTAGTAATTTTCTACAACGTAAAAAAAAAGCAATGCTTCAAGTCCATAGTATTTTTTTTTGCAATTGAGAAACAATGTTTTTCAACATTATAAAATGTTCTATTTAGATTAACTTCTTTCGCAAATTGAACAAGTATCTTAAACATTTTACCAAGGTTATTACTATATTATAGAACATAAATTTGGAATGTAGACATTCAAACCTAATTAAAAGCTGTATCTATTGTTTTACTACCATACTGATGTTGCTTTTATAATACTGAATACTTAGAATAAGCTTTTCTCCTTCTTGAACCTGAATGGGTTTATCAAGCACAATGGCAGCTTGTTTCCAGTGAGATGACTTGCTTGATGTATCCAAAACAGTATCATTATCCAGATATACATGATACCAAAATGGAATACCAGTCACTTGACCCGATTTACAAATCTCCACCTATAAAATTAATATGTGTGAAATTACTGTTCAGCAGCAAACTGTTTTTGTTTTGATAAAATTCAATGAAAATATTTTTCTAAGGGAAGTATATAATGTGCACGGGTGCATGTCATTTTTCCATTTTTATGACTTGTTACAAATGCTTCTGAAGGAGCAAATATAAGATCCAAATTTCATTAATTTGTATAAAAAGGTGCAGAAAACACTTCTTGAATTGGGTGTGAAGAATAATACCCTAGAATACCGAATTCAAAACTATCTTGATGTATTTAGAAAAATTAGGTGAAATTAACAGAATGAAAGTCAGCTGAAACAAGCAGAAAGTTCTGGGAAAACAAATATAAACACACAGGCAAAGGATGATGGATATCTGACTTAATAATTATTGAAAAAATATTTTGGCATGATAGTTGATTGCAAACTGACTATGAGGCAGACAATACAATTTTAGACTATAAATAAAGGTATCACTTCCAAATCATTAGAAGCAATAATTTTACTCTATTTTATTAAGTTCAAACCCATATCAAATATTGTGTCCCTGGTTTGAGAACAATTCAGAGAAACTGGAACTTATTCATAGAAGAATAATGTAGATTATTAGAGAACTAGAACTAAATCACATGAACTCATGCAGTTGGCCCATTTTGAGGGCTAACAATATGGCCAGTTCAACCCATTCACTCAGACAAATGGTAAAACTTTATTGGATACATTCAAATAGAGACTAGTAAGCTAGCTATCTGGACTATTTTAATTTGGATTCCAGCACTGAGAAAGAGGTTGGACCAGGGGTGAAATGCTACCGGTTCGGGCCAGTTCGCCTGAACCAGTAGTAAAAAATGCTACTGGTTCACTGAACCTGTAGTAAAAAAAATGTAACGTTCCAATGATCAGCTGACTGACGTGCAATCGTCAGAACTTTTTTTTTTACTTTTTAAGCATTTTTTTTACTACTGGTTCTCTACCGCACATGCACGGCCAGGGAACCGGTAGCAAACCGGTTCAGCTTTCACTACTGGGTTGGACTCAATCTAAAAGCTGCTTTTTCTAAAATGATTTTTTTCTGCAAATATACGCACTTTGCATAAGTCTGATCTAAGTAAGTAAACTACAAATTAATATTGGCAAACTAATGAGATGGTTCTATTATCAACATCTCAGCCCATTTTTGTTGTGTTTTATATTTTTAAGATGTTTTTAATAATAGTTACACTGAAACTACTATTTTTTAATATTGTTGCATGCTTTGTTGAGTCACTTGATTTGTGAGATGGGCAGCTATATAAATTTGAGAATAAATAAGCAACAATGGAAGCAATCAAGCTGTATAAATTTTTGGATACCTATTCTGCAGTGTTGCTTTCTGCTTAGAAAAAAAGCAGCTTAATAGATCTTCACATAAGCAATGGCAGTTAAACTAGGGACAGAACACAGAAAATATGCCATATGCCTGCAAGCTTCTATTTCTCAAAAATGAGAATTTGTGAAGAAGTAATTGAGAAGTTGAGCATCAATTAATTTCTATTTTGGAGACTTACCTCAACTTCAGTACTGCTGTTATTCAAGTAAGGATTCATGAGATCCACTCGCAGAAGTTCTACTGAGTTGCTTAAAGGTATATATGGGAGTGTGGATAGATCCAAAAAAATGCGGATAGGCACCTGAAACAGAAAGTTTTAAGATTCTCTGTTCCATTCTGACATTCATACATCTTTCTGAGTCTTAAGACTTTATGTGGCTAAAACTGTTGGTGTTACATCTATACTATGTAAATACGTCCCTGTGCCAATTTACCATACTGACAGTTGCAAAATAATTGTGAATTGTACTACTTTATTGACAGAATTCAGAATTCCAAGCTATTACAATCAAAATAGTACAAAATAGTTTTACAAAATTAGAGCCAATCAAGTTCTAATGGCAGAAATGTATGGAACAGTAGAAATATATATTGCTAAAAAAGTGAACAACATTATTTAGCAACAGGAGATGGAAACAGGTGGCCAGTTTTATTTTGAAAAAAATTTTTTTTTACATAAATTGTACTTCTGTTGCATTATCTTATTGTATGCTTGAAGACTCTGCGTAAGAAAACATTTGAAGACTTTTCATATATACATGCTGATTAGGTCTTCATTATTTTCTTTAATTTTCTTATTTTTCAATAAGCAGCTCTTCAAATTCTGGATACAAATAGGATCACACACAATTGATTTGTCTTTAAAACTTGGGTTTCTCTCTAACTTCTCAATATTTGAAGGACTATCTGAATATAGAAAAATGTAAATAGTTTCAAACCTTGAATTGGTTGATAAAAGGTGCTATGTTGAAACCAAGTGTGGGATCTGTCCCTTGAACAGCAGATTCAAGTAATAATAAATTAGATTCTACAAGCATTCCATATATTTTCACATGGTCTGGGAATATCTTTCCTCCAGAATGAAGCAGACACCTAAATATAAAAATGTGAAGTGAATCTAATAAATATTTAAACTTTTCAGTTGTTTAAGAACAGCATCCACATATTTATTTCTTTTATATTTCTAAATTTTAATTATGATACTGAAACAGAAAATTGGTAAAAGTATACTTTTTAATTGTAAAAATGTCAGCTTAATTGTTATACTGAAGACAAATTCTCAGATTTTATTTATTTATAAAATTTATAGATCGCCCATCTTACTTCAAGGTAATTCTGGGCAGCTCATAAAAAACAAAAACTAAATGATATAAACTAAAAACATAAATACATTAATATAAAAATCCAAAACACCACAGGATCTGACAGGTTAATTTAGGTGAAAATATGTAGCATGAGTTAAGCAAAATGCATTGACCGGGACTTAAAAACCCAACTTTTGATTCAGATGTAGCCATGTAATTCTGCAATGTTGAAAAAAACAGCAAAATCATTAGTTTAAAAATGTAAAACTAGACAGGATCAGCATGTCTCTTTGATTAAACAGCATCATTTAGTGGTGCTTAGGAAGTGTTTTTTGTTGCAGCACCTGTCTTTGGGAAAAACTAGATGTATGTCTCCCACCCCAGTGATGCAGTAAATTTCTAAAAGGTGCTGAAAACCTAGCTATTCTCCTAAGCCTTGGGAAATGTTGGATGTTAAGCCTCTGCAGGGTTTTTATTTGCTATGAACATTTTTTCCCCCAGACAACTAAGATCTTTGTTCTTTTAATACTATTTCTTGGTTTTAAATCTGTAAACTGACCAGAGTGTGATGGATTTAGCCTCTATATTGTAAAATTTAATCAAATACAAACCTATTTGTTGAGGTTAGTGTTGTGATAGCCAACTAGCAGAATGTAGAGCACAGAGAAACGTTGCTGAGAGTGAATAATACAAACTGTGTGTAATCAGTCCAGTAACATAAGCAATCTTCTTACCATAATATCACACTGCATTTCATCATGGTTAGCAGCAACAGCAATCATCAGCATACTGCATACATCAGACCCAGTATCAATGTTGGCTAGTAGCTAGCTAGCAAGCGAGCAAGCAAGCAATAGCAAAGCAGGCCAAGCAGGCCAAGCCAAGCAGGCAAAGAAAGCAGGCCAAGCAGGCAAAAGCAGCCATTACATGATAGCTACTCCTTAAATACAGTTACAGTCGAGTCTATCCAATCAAGATACAAATGACTCAGCACTTACAATGAGTCAGCACTTTAACTTAAAGCCATAAAGCATATCATTCTGTTAAAGATCTTGATTGCTGATCCTAATGGGTTAACTTATTTTATACTGTTCAATTTTCATGTTATATGTATACTATTTTGACTGTTCACCGCCCTGAGTCCTTCGGGAGAAGGGCGGTATAAAAAACTAAATAAATAAAAAAAAATAAAGTCACAGAACACATATATTGCCTGGACAACTTGTTAGGCTAGCATCATATCCTAACACTATTGATAAGTATAGTTTTAATAAATTACAAATTATATTTGTCATATAACAGTGGTGCAATAAAATCCAAGAAACTTGTTTCTTATATTACCTAGATATTGCAGCTTTTTCCATCACATCTTGCTGAATTAAACCAGAAGTTTCTATGACATCCAGAATTATAATACTCCATAGTTTGTCAGACTTAGGTCTTTGCAGTACCTTGTTTTCATCTTGTAGATGACTAAGCCAAAACTCTAATGTTTCTCTGGGAAATTGGTTGGCTTCTGAAATCAAACTGAGAGCTACTTGGTGGTGTTCTTTTTCAACCGAGCTGTATGCTTTAACTGCCCCAAATTTACCTGCAATTACTGGCAAAATTGAAAAGCCTTCTGATACATCCAATATATACAGAGGATCAACAGTTACAGAATTTTCACTCTGGTTCTTTTCAAACTCATGATGGTGACCAACCACATCCATTGAATGTGACTCTTCATGGCGGCTGAATGACGACAACACTTTTCCTATTGCGATTTTAAAGCATTCATGATACTGCAGATTATTTAATAAAGCAATTTCAGTGGATTCTAGCATACATTCTTGGCAGACATTTTCCAGGGTGCTTGCTGTCTGAAGACTGGCTAGAGCACTGCAGAGTTCAGCTTCGCTGTTCTTCTCCCTCAAGTTTCTTTCAACATCCATTTCATATCCTGAAGCCTTAATGGAAATTCTTTGAATCCTTAGATAGCAGTCCTGGCAGCATATTTCCATTGCAACACAATCTCCAGATTTCACAGAATGATCTGTAAACCATAAAGGAATGACAATTGAAATACAAACTAATGCTACTCAAGTATGTTTTGTAAAATATTTAATATTGAAAGAATTGTCTTCCACTTGTTGGAGAATATAATTCATCTGTATACTTTAATGCAGTTCAACAACTCATGCCAAGCAGCTTTCACTAAACAGATCTACACTATGCAAATATTTTATTTTAGCCATTGCTTGAGTATATTTATATAATATTGAGCCCAAATTAATTATTTATAAACAATAGTGTACTTAGTAATAGTCCATCAAACTGTAATTTGTAGTGATGTTCAAAGTCAGACAGTAATGGAAACAAAAAGACCTAGTTGAATCTAGACATCACAAGTTAGTATTTGTAAAAATTACTTCAAAATCATATTTTAATGAAGTAGTTTAAAATGATAAAAGCAAGAAAAGGTGAAAAATGGGATGAGAGGCATTTCAACAGGTACTTAGCTATATAATCCCACTATTTTTGTGGAATTTGCATTTCAGTCTTTATCCAGGATAACCACCAAATTCCCATAATCCAATTTCAATTTAATTCCTCAAGAAATGGATAAAACACAAAGGACTATTATATTTATTAAATAATCCATTATAGAAAGCTACAGAGATTACTAGAGGTTAGGTCTGTACTAACCGCTTGCTGAGGTATAATCCAGAAAACTCTGGGGAGGCCTCAAAACAGCTGCACCAAGGTTGCAATGGCTGAAGCTGTTTCAAGAAATGGGTCCTTAAAGTCCTTTTGTATATACAAAGTATCCGAAATTAACAATATATTCCTAAACACGTTTTCTTGTGTTTAGATGTAAGTATGTTTACTGTCAGATCTGGGTAGCTTCCACCTGAGTGGTATTTCAGAGAACCTTGAAGACTTGATTGTTTGCCCAGGTCTTTAACTAGATGGGTGTAAGAGGAGGTGTGTGCTTTGTTGCTTTCCACGTTTTGTCATGTTTGTATTTTGAGTTCACTATTTTGGTTTTATTGTTTTATAGTCTCATGCTTCATGTGAACCACCCAGGGTTGTTGGCAGTCAGGCAGCGTAAATAGGAATAAAACAAATAATCATAACTTTTTTTGCTGGCTAAAAACCACAAATAACTAAGTTGTGAATAACTCTAGTTATGAATGAAAACAGATTATAAAGTTCTAGCTACATACAAGATTGAGTTAGAAGTAAAGAACATTGAGAAAAGGGAAATCTATCTTTCAGTCATTCCAAATTCTTTATCACTATCTCTTGAGTCCTAACAAAATATTTCATTATGTTATTAAACCTATTCTAAATCTACAAACTTCGTTATTAGATTAAGAAAGGACACTAATCTACTTCTGTAAAACCAATGAAATCTTAATGAGATATGTAGTGTGATTAAGGGAAAACAACAATAAAATTTAGCTTAATTCAAGTCACAGGAAGAAGATACAACTCAAAACAGGAAGCCAAGTAGACTGTTTGGTAGGAACAGAAACTTAAGGCTCTATAATTAGGGATAGTTATGATTAGTTCTGAAATTCTTTTAGTTATGGTTTCCTACCATAAATTAGGTAATAATAAATATTACTTATTATTACCCAAATAATAAACAATTACCTAATTAATAATAAATAAACCTGCATAGTGCAGGTAATTTTCTGCAATACGTATTCTTATTTCATGGTCCCCAGGTATGATTTAGTTTTACCTGAATAGGTGAAATTTGACAAGTTCACTATTTTCTACAGTGGAGTTGTTCATTACTTTTTTTCTTTTTCTTTAAAGAATAAAATTGTGTATTATAGGTTAAGTTCTGCTAAATCAGGTTCACTATGTGGAGTGTCTGGAACGAGAAGAGAATTGAATATATCAGCTACATGTGCAAGGCACCTCAACAATTGACCTGATCAAGAATGGTAGACTGAAGAATGGTAGACTGAACTCTCAGGGAGAAGATTTATTCTTTTATACAGAAAGCATAATCTTCATTTGGAGGTTTTAACCCTTTGAAGTTAGATAACATCTTCAAAACAAAATAAAAGAATAACAAAGGTAAGGTCTAAATTATTTAAATTACCAGCAGGCAATTATAGAATAAACGATTTTCCTTTTATTCCAGTGTTTGGTTTCTTTGGTTGGGGAAAAAGCCAAAAGAAAAACATTTTCTTTCACTAGAGAATAAACTTTGTTGGACTCTCTTTTCTTTTTTTACTATTTCAAGGATCAGAATATCTAACATTTGGCATACTCTCCATAATTTCGACTGATGATGTGCAATGCCAGGTCCGTTGTAAACAAGGCCCCCCTCATTTGTGATCTTATACATGAGGGGAGAGTGGACCTGGCAGGTATTACGGAAACCTGGTTGGGCCATG
>JANHZT010008486.1:73579-84141 GCA_032468215.1 Stegonotus admiraltiensis | reverse complement strand
TTCTTTTAAATCTTTTTAACTTTTGTATTTTGTTGTTTTATTTTGGCTGTGCACCGCCCTGAGTCCTTCGGGAGAAGAGCGGTATATAAATAAAATTATTCTAATTCTAATTCTAATATAATATTTCTTTATCTTTTACATTTAAAATGTTTTAGGAAGAAAAAAAGAGGTTTGATAAAGAAACAGAAAAAAACTACAGTTCACTGGAAAAACATTTAAACATGTCAGCTAAGAAGAAAGAAGTACAAATATTGGAGGTATCATTTATACTATATTATCAAATCTCTATCTGTTGTAAGCATTTGCAATAATAATACTTTTGAAAATAAGTTGCTAGCAGCAATTCCATTCTGAGTTGGAAGCAGAGAATGAATAGCTGAAATCTGAGCTATTCTGGATAGCTGAATGAACAGCTGAAATCTGAGCAATAGAAAAAATTCTATTGATAATAAATATTATTTGTTTTACATATAATAAATTAATTTGCGGTAAAGTCCCTGATGTAGAAGATGACCAGGCAGAGTCCATGGCAGAGTCAAATGCATCATCGGTTTGGAGTTATTACATTCCCAGAAGAGACCTCAGTCCAGCCCCTGCTCCTGAATTCCATTAACCCTTATCTAGTGCCAATTTGTCTTGACTTACTAGATCAGATTCTTGTGTATAGGTAGCATGAAATAAAATGTTAGTGCTTTGAACTCAACTTCTGTTACTGGTTCCTTGCACCAGACACCCACCAGTGCTTAGATTATATGTGTATTTTCCAGGCTTCAAATATATCAGCTTGCTGTTTTTGATTATATAATCAAAAACAGTCATTAACATTTAGTGCATGAATGCAGGTTATGCATTTTAATAAAATGAAATATGGGGTCTGATAGTTTTTGGTGGAAATTGTGCCTCTTTTAATAAACTGTTTCAATGCTTTACCATTATTCGTTTTAATTCATTGAGGAAAACAAAAATAGTTTAAGCCTAAACTATAATAATTTTCCTCTCTGTTAATTTGTCAGTTCCCCTCATTTGCTGTAAAACATTTTAGAGAATTTTAACTTTTGCCACCTGAAATCCTTTGACCATAAAGTTTGGTGTGTATAATTACTTTTAAATTAATGCAAATGGTTCTGTGTTAGACTGTGATAGTTGACATAAATTTCTGTATAGAAAATCTGAATCTTAAAAAAGCAAATCAATGTTTTTTTATGCAGGCAGACAACCAAATAGAGCAAAACAGAAAACATTTCTATGAGCTGTTACTTGTATATGTGTGTAAACTGCAAGAGATACAAGAAAGAAAGAAATTTGAGTTTGTAGAACCTGTAAGTAGACTATTAAAACATTTATTTCTGAAAGAAAATAGATTTTAAAATAGAAAACAAGTAAAAGTAGATTTAGAAATAAGTAAACATTTGCATTGTGTGTACTTTTACTATTTTACTGAAGAACATTTATAGTATTCTGTGAATTATGAATGTACAGATTGTTATTTTTAGTGACTAAACAGTGGAATTCTGTGAAGTCCCATTAAAGGCAGACTTAATTTATTTAAAACTAAGAGGAAAGTAAAAGAAAGTAAAAAGAAATTACTCCTTTGCCATCTAAACTAAAAAGAAAAATCTTACTGTGTTTTAGGTCCTGTCGTTTTTTCAGGGCATGTTCACATTCTACCATCAAGGTTATGAACTTGCCAAAGATTTTAACCATTACAAAATGGATCTGCAGATCAATATCCAGAATGTAAGTGAAGCCATCCTTCGAGTATAAGCTATGTCCATCTTTGACTCTGACTCTGCTATTGCAATTTTGTATTTCTGTAATGCATGATGATTTTCTGTAGAACTATAGAAATGTAATGCCATCTGCAGGCTAACATGATATATGACTTGTTAAGACTTTCTGCAGTAACAAATATTTCTGCACATTTTGTATAACAATGGAAAATAAAAAATGAAATTATTTTCTCTACTAATATTTAATAAATAATGTTGCATTATTTTTAAGTAAGTTGAAAAATATATGTAAATAATTTTGTTGACAATTCCATATATTGGACATTGTGTATCAAATTAATTAGTAATTGTAATATAAACTGTGAAAATTAATTTTCTGTATGGAAGATTGATGTTATAAGCAATTATCTATGATGCTTATGTTCATATTTTTGTATGAAATCAAAACTACAGTGCTTAACAGCCATTAGAAACTCAAATATTAAAACAACTTTTATATATTGTACTGTCTTGTATTGTCTTACTTCATTACATTATATTATAAGTTTATTACCATAAATTAATGTAAATTATTAACTATTTATATAATAATACAAATTCAGGAGGAATTAGTACTGCTAACACTGTTATCAATTTGATAGGCTTTCATATGTGGGTTAGATTCAATGATGTCTTCAAAATGCATATCATCCACTTTAAATGTCTATGGAGCTTCACAACCAGGTCATGGTTGTTCCAAAAGTGCTTTTCCAAAAGGCAACTGTACTTTATTGAGGTTTTTTTCCCCTTTGAAAGCATTTTACTTCTCATCCAAGAACTTCTTCAGTTCATGAACTTCAGTTCAGTTCAGTTAGTTGACTTTGGTCTAGGCATTGATTGTCAACCCTAGGAAAAAGGCAAAAAATGTCAAAAAATAAAACAAAACATTGAATGAACTTCATTAGGCATGAAAGTCTGCTGGGTGATTTTTGGCCAGTCACTTTTTCTCAGCCCAACTCATCTCACAAGGTTGTTATTATGGGAAAAATAGGAGGCAGAAGTAATAATATTGAGTTGTTTATAACAGAAGTGGTATATAAATGAAAAATTTAAAAATGCAGTCTCCAGGAATTAAGACAAAAGTATATATACACACAAAGCCACATCATTTCCTACTATCTCCAGTTAGTAAGTTTCAGCAACCAGAGTGAAACCTTGGAAGAATTGTAATCTTCCATGTTTCTATTACCTGGGAAATGGTATTTAATATATTTGTAGCTGTATACAATTGACAAAGCGATTAAATACCAGGAGGTTGTTAGTAGTTTTGATTTTTTTTTTAGAATTACATGTTTATGGTTTTCTACTGTAAGTTTTAAAATCTTTTCTTGCAGACAAGAAATCGTTTTGAGGGAACAAGATCAGAAGTGGAAGACCTCATGAACAAAATCAAGCAAAATCCCAAAAAACACAAAAGAGCAAATCAATTTGCAATGGAAGGTTATCTTTACGTGCAGGAAAAAAGTAAGTTATTTGTTTAGTTTCATGGTAAGAATTTGTAAACAAGTATTTAGGTTGTTTAGCAATGTTTTTATCTGCTAAAAGAAATTGAATAAACTGTGATTACATATTGGCAAGCGTTGCTTAATGACTGTTCTGGTTAGTGAGTTAAAGTTAAGACAGATTTGAAAAATTAACTTTATGACTGCTCCTCATATTTACAATCATTGTAGCATTCCGGTGGTTATGTGATTGAAATGTGGGTGCTTTGCAACCAGTTGGCGTTTACAGCACTCATAGTCATGTGCTTTCCATGTGTACTTCACAATTGTGAACTTCACGATCACCTTCCAACAAGCACAGTTTCTGGAACTGACAGTAAAATTACAAGTCACAGTCTCAATTTATGACCAAGTGTGATTTGCTTAATGACTGCAGAAGAAGTGATATCATAAGTCCATCATGATCACATTCCGTTTTGCTTAATGCCCTCATAATTTTTGCAATGGTGTTGCTAGTTCTAATTATGGTAGTTAAATGAGAACTACCTATATAGGTTTTTTTTTCTCCTTTCATTTTAGTTCCCTACATTTGCTCTATTTCATTTCCCATGTTCTTATAATAATTTTACATTTCCTATTGTTTTTGCAGTTGTGATTCTATTAACCAGAATGCATACATTGGATTTATTTATTTGTTTGTTTTGGATTCATATGTAAGAATCTGAAAAATAGGCTGAATGGAAAAACATCTGTATATAACTAACAATTTGAAGTTTTAATTATTACTGTTTTGTGAAGGACCTGCACCATTTGGTTCCAGTTGGATAAAACATTATTGCAGGTATAAGAAGGAATCAAAGAAGTTTACTATGTTACCTTTTGAACACAGATCAGGAGGAAAAAGTGTGAGTATATTTCATATCAAAAGAACAGTCAAAGAGATAAAATATGTTCTGTATTGCTTCTGTATGTAAGTTGACATTTTCTTTTAAGTATAGTTAGATACAATATTAGGAATTACAAATAATAAGTATGGAAGGTTCTGAAATAGAATTTTGCAGATAGCAAAATACCCATATTTTAGCCATAGTAATTTATTAATACCAAAGATATTTGAAAGCTTATTTTAAATAATAACTTACTAGTAAGGCACAAAAATTACATTCCATTGACCAGCTCTTTATTACATTCATTATATTTATTCAAATATACAGTACTTTTGCACAATATGTCTTTTTTCAGGAAACCTGTTCATATTAGCGATTTTCAAGTTCAAAAAACTCTTTTATAACTATTTGAATATTCCAGAATCAGCAGCATTTCAGTTTTCTTATAATATTTATCTTCCCCATGTCCTTTCGAAATTATCAGTATAGCAATAGCACTTAGACTTATATACCACTTCATAGTGCTTTACTGTGCTCTCTAAGTGGTTTACAGAGTCAGCATATTGTTCCTAACAATCTGGGTCCTCATTTTACTGAGATCGGAAGGATGGAAGGCTGAGTCAACCTTAAACCGATGAGGATCAAACTCCTGGCAGTGATCGGAATAATAATAATAATAATAATAATTAGTTTGATTTATATGCCGCCCTTCTCCGGAGACTCAGGGCGGCTTACAATGCATTAAGCAATAGCCTTCATACTTTTGTATATACCTGCTTAGTAGGGCTTTTTTTATGTCCAATATCTTAAAAGGTCAGTCAGCCAATTTAACTTGAGTGTCATACAAGATGATGAACATTTTCTGAAGTACCTCATCTGTTACTTAGTAAAATATTCTGTTACCCCTGAGAAATTTGATGATATAGTGAATTCTAGGTATGCATTATATTCAGTTCCAAAAATTCTACAATATTGATGAATGCTTTCATTCTAAAAAAATCAAACAGTAACAACTATTAAACCTCTGTTATTAATCAAATTTTTCCTGACATTTTTAGTAATAGTCTCTGTCATCGTATTCATGTAATTAATTTATTTCAGGGTGAATTGGAAGTCTATCGACTTCAGAACTGTACTAAAAGGAATACTGATTCTATAGATAGGCGATTTTGTTTTGATATGGAAGTAATAGAGAGGTAAGTCAGTCAGGTATATCTTAATATTACTTTTAAGTGAATTTATTTCAACTTATTACCTACACAGTTCATTTGACACAACTATTCTTATAGGATGACCTTTAAGACCCTCTGATCATACAAACATAGATTTGAGAGGCAGCTTAAAATCTATTTAATAGCCCTGCATAAAGTGCAATAAATCTAGAAATAAAACACTTCTAACCACTAACCAGTTTCTGCTTGAATGTCTGCAGTCAGAAAGGGGCCATAATTTTTTTTATCATAGCTTCAGTGCACACTGTTTTTTTTGTTTTGTTTTGTTTTTGCTTTGATTTATATGCCGCCCTTCTCCAGAGACTCAGGGCGGCTTACAATGCGTTAAACAATAGCCTTCATACTTCTGTATATTTATACAAAATCAGCTTATTGCCCCCACAGTCTGGGTCCTCATCTCCTAATGGTCAGCCAAAATCTATGGTCTTATAAAACAATATGTTTAATTTTGCCATCTAGAATCAGGATTTTCCTTTTTCTGTGTAGAAACAGTTCATATAAGTGAAGTGTATATGATACCTTTCAGTATTCCTTTCCTTGTAATACCTGTAATAGCCCATCTTCATCAGAATGTTTTCCATAGTTTTGATAATCTTTCTAAAAACTGTAGCCTTGAAACCAATATGAAGAGTGGAATTCATGTGCACATTTGGTAAACAAAGGAAATTCACAGTCTTTGCATTAGGGTGTAGACTAAAGGGTGTAGATTAAATATTCTAATAAACGAAAAGATACCCAATCTGTTTGAAATTTTGAAATTGGGACATGTACAAAATGGCTGTATCTTCTGGAGACTGCCAAGCATCAGACTATAGCATCTGCTATCTCCTCTAACAGAATTCTATTTTTGTCATTTTTTTACTAGCTAGATAACATTTTCAAAACATTGGACTGAAAATGTCCATCTTTTTTACTTTTTAAGATAACAGTAAAATGTGTTGGACAAGGTTATTTATTATTATCAGGAGAGATGCAACATGAATACATTGGGCATTGGGATTCCCACATTGGGGATCCTAATTTTAAACCCTGCATGCTTTTAGTGATTCAGTTTATTTACTGAATGTTTTTCCTGGGCTTACATATCATATACCCATTTCACTATTCTTTTTCAAAATAGAAAATGCAGGAAAAAAGTAAGAAATACAAAGCAAAATATATCAAAGTTAGAGAAACAGAGGTTAGAGAAAATAAAAATAAATGTAAATGACATCAGTGTCATTGACTTATCCATTTTCATTTCTGTTCTTTCAAATTATCCTTTGTATAATTTGATAATACTAAATTTACCATTCTAATTTTTCTATTGCAGATTTTTCTATTTTCTATTGGTCATTGTTTCAGGAAAAATTCCATAACTATTGATGTTTTGATAAATTCCATAGATTAGGGAAATAGTCAAAAGATATAAATCTTTTACGTAGAATGTATTTAAGTGATGTGAACAATTTGTTCATAGACATATTGAAACTAGTATTATATGCTATGGGACAGCTTAATTCAGTCTAAATGTCTCATCTCTTATATAATAGAGTGATATCACATAAACATAATGAGACATTGTATTACTTAAACATAATAATACAAAGTGGCTTTGTTTTAATGAGCTTCAATAATAGCAGTGGCACTTAGACATATATACTAGTCCATAATGCTTTACAGCAGTTTCTAAGTGGTTTACAGAGTCAGCATATTTCTTTCAACAATTTGGCTCTTCATTTTACTGACCTCAAAAAGATGGAAGTCTGAGCTAACTTTGAGGTCAAGATTGAACTCCTGGCAGTGGGCAGAGTCAGCTTGAAATTCTGCATTCTAACCACTGCACCACCACGGCTCCTCCTAATCTTTGAGCTCATATACTCTATTGGTTTAAAATGTCTTTTGGAATTGGCTTTAATAACTTTAGTTAAGGCTATCCAGAATTTCAGGTTCAGATATAATGACTTGGCTGCTGTCTCCACCCACAATGGAGAAGTTTCATGTATTATGCTAAACCATTGTTTCTATGTGACTATATGTGTGTGTGTGTGTGTGTGTTTGCATGTACACTAGGTTTTGGCTTGTGTGCTTTTTTTCTTTTTAACCTAGCACTATGAACCTACACTACAATTTCAAAGACATCTGATAGTTTCAAAGATGGTTATGATGCATTTGTAGAGTATAGTGATAAAAACTTTACACTACATGAAAATTAGTGTTCAGTCATGATTTAAATAACTTTAAATATACTCTGCTTTTCCAGACCTGGTATGCCTTTCACCCTGCAAGCATTCTCGGAAGAGGACAGGAACATGTGGTTTGAAGCCTTAGATGGGAAGGAAACTGTAAGAGAATTATGATTTTTACAAATAAGTAAACATGGAGACTACTAATGCAACATAGACTATATTTATTATTAATTGTATAGTTTGTGTGACATAACTTATGCATTATATGCTTAAATAAGAAACAAGACATGTCACTATTAAATACTAATGCATCAGGGGTGGGTTCTACTTACCTTTACTACCAGTTCACAACAGGATCCCGCGCTTCTGTGCAGACGCAGGTCACTGATGATGACATCCGGGCTGGTGGGCAGGGCCTCCTGCCAGTTTTACTACCAGTTCTTGTGAACCGGTCCAAACCAGGGGCAACACACCACTGTAAGGCATGCATACTGGCATAGAATTTTATGGATCAGTTGCATGATATATATGTGTGTATATGTGCATGTACATCTGTGCATGTGCATCTGTTTATGTGTTTTTAAACGTACATATGGAAATATATACAAAAAATACACCTAGGAATAAATGAATTTTCTTGTAAGAGGAAAAGCTATAATGTATAAATTGAAGATAGACTAAAAGTGTGAAAATGTATTACTGGATTTTCTGAATTAAAAGTTTCCAGAAATGTCACAGCATATATTTGTTACTGTCATTTTTGAAGAAAATTATCCTAAAGTAAATTTGTTTACAAATGAAATTTAGCTAACACTAGACAACAAAGATTTTGCTTCCAGAATGCTTTTGGGTGTATCTTGCAGAGTTTCAGCTACTAATCAAGAAAATAACCTGCAATTTAACCTAATATGTACTGTTTTATAGAAGTGTGTACATAATGGCAATGTACATCCTTCAGTACCGATACTTAATGGCTATGTTGCACTAATGAAAGAAACATACAAAAATAACATGGAATTGTTGTTGAAGAATAACCAGTATGCTAAGTATAACTGGAATATCTATAGATATCTAAAAGTAGTGGCTCTGCTGCTTGGAATGCAGTTGTATACCAAGTATTGTTATATATATGTATGGGACAGGCATAAAAAGAAATGGCCACTCTGAAAGAGTTTGTTTCCAGGACAGAAAAATGTGGCCCATGAACCACTTGTTGATCTGACAAAGATATTTTTGCCACTGCTTCACATAAAACTTGGACTGTTGAAAAATTTTGTGAAAACGATTTACAAAGAAAGTGAAGGTTTTCATTATTTGAGACAGAATAACTGATGCCAAGATTAAGGAAGACATTTTTGTTTGCCCAATATCTTGGGCAAAGTAGTATTTGATTCAATTCTAAACAACTCATTTTTGTCTTTTAATAGAGTGTGGAGTTCTTCCTTACTCAGATGTTTAATTGCTTGTATCTTGAGTGCAGTTAGAAGTTTACCTTTCTTTTTGTTTTGTTTTGTTAGGTGTTTCTCAATTTGAACAAGGCTAATACACAAAAAGAGGGAAGTAAGTACTAGAGTTAAAACGATCGTTAAATTAAAATTAAATTTTCCAGAATAATTTCTGAAAATAACTTTATTATTTTAAAAGGTGTGAGCTACCCAGAGTTACTTACATGTCAGTTGGGTGCCTAAATAAATTTGTTAAACAAACAAATAAACAAACTTTATTCTGTCTTGTGTACAAGTAGTCCTCGCTTATAACTACAATTGAGCCCAAAATTTCTGCTGTTAAGTGAGACATTTGTTAGATGAATTTTGCCCCATTTAATGACCTCTCTTGCAAAATTTGTTAAGTAAATCACTGCAGTTGTTAAGTTAGTTACACTATTGTTAAGTGAATCTGGCGTTCCCATTGACTTTGCTTGTCAGAAGGTTGTAAAAGGGGGTCACATGATCTCAGGACACTGCAACCATTATAAATGTGAGTCAGTTGTCAAGCATCCAGATTTTGATCATGTGACCATGGGGATGCTGCAACGGTTGCAAGTGTGAAAAATGGTCATAAGTCACTTTTTTGTAAGCGTCTTTGTAACTTTGAACAGTCACTAAATGAACTGTTGTAAGTTTATGACTACCTGTACTGTTCCAGCTATGAGATAAAAAAAACATTTGAAATAAAATTAAGGCTTGAAATAAAAGCTTAAGGTTGTAGAAACTTTAAGAAAAAGTTCTGATGCCCCCTCAGTTTGATTCAGGATTGAAAACTAAATCTATCTAAATTTCAGTTCATAATTTTGAATATCGGTGGAAATGAACAAGTGATCATTTTATTAATGTAGCAGGATGAAAGGGCAAAAATAACACCTTTTGGATAAGCACTCATTAATGAAGAAATATTTTGTTTTTTATGCATTTTTCAACTTTCTTTTCAAAGTAATATTTTTATTTTGTGACACAGCTAGAAGTAAGAGGGAGAAAACAATTGGAGGGGGTTGTTTGTACAGTAAACCCAATAGCCCTATGTTGGGTTAATATATATTGCTTTTAAAACCCTTCCCCTGCTCAGTGGTAAAAGTGATACAGCTATTTGAATAGCTATAGCTACAAGTATTTATATAGGGGATCTTTCATTGTAACACGGAACATATTTCATTAGATCTGAAATATCTTCGATTTTTTTGTCTTCTTAGGTGCGCAGCTAGATAAGATTGGATTCACGATTCTCAGAAAATGCATTAATGCTATCGAAAGAAGAGGTAAAGACAAGAATTCGTGGATTGAACAGAAAGAAATAATCTTTCATCTTAGCTATAATGAATCTTCTAATATTCATGAGGAGGGGGGAACAGAGTGGAAAAGTGGGAACATTCTAACTTCTACTCAGCTTTGCTGTTTCATGAGCATAATACTTGCACCCTGATGGTTTTCTTGCTATGGCTACGTTTTTAAGGCACCAAGTCAATCAATCAATCAATCAATCATTCATTCATTCATTCATTCATTCATTCATTCATTTATTTATTGGTTCGATTTATATGCCGCCCTTCTCCGGAGACTCAGGGCGGCTT
>JANHZT010008486.1:62519-73479 GCA_032468215.1 Stegonotus admiraltiensis | reverse complement strand
GGTCCTCATTTTACCTACCTTGAAAGGATGGAAGGCTGAGTCAACCTTGAGCCTGGTGAGAATTGAACTTGCAGTAACTACAGGCAGCTGGCTTTACTTTAACAGCACTTTAGCCACTGCGCAACCAAGGCTGTGGCTCAGTGTTCAGTCATGAACAGAGACCTTTTCCATCCCCACATACTCTTTATGTTTTTACAGTATTCCTACAACTTGCACAAATGTATCTTTCTTTCATGATCACCAAGAGGAAGGGAGATTGGGTTTCTTTCTTTTTTTCTTTTTTTTTTTTGCAGCAATCCTGCTCAAAGTCACGGGAATCTTGGGAGGAAGGACGAAGTCTTGTAATATCCTCTTTTCTCCAGCAATTCTGAGCAGGCACGCTGGCAGAGAAAGAACCCAAAGCCATCAGACTCTTTTATTTTTTGGCGGGAGGGGGGATTTAGATTCCTCTCAGCAACGCTGTTTGCAGATCATACGTTTCTCTTTTCAAAAAAGCAGACCTTCAGATAGTTGCTGACTTACATGCATATTTTATACAGATGTTTTACACAACTGGAACAGAACCTTCATCTTGTTACCATTGCTATCTGTGTATCACAACAAAGGGAGTCACGTTGCCCACCTATGAAATGAACACAAAATTGCACACAGCATTCCAATATATTCCTCTTCTGAGAATTCAGAGTTCCAGTTCCCATATATTTGTTTTAAAGGTTTTCATCTGCACTTGTTATAATAATTCATTGCTGGAAAGATAGATGGCAGCAGTAAGCTATCATTCCTTGAAGATCTACAGCAAGATTTGCAATAGTGAGGAATTGAAAGGAACACAATAAAAAATCTTGAAACTGCTTTTGGAAATAGCTCTACAAGATTACTAAGGACTGTCATAAGCATTAAAATATTCATTCTACAAAATGTATTATTAGAATAAGAGCTGAGCTTTTGTGACTTTCTAGGACTATAGCTTGTATCTTATCAACCATTGGCCACTGGATAGGCAAATTGGGTTTAAATCTAATAACATCTGAATAGCTATAGCTTGGTTTTGCTGCTTTAGGACAAGATAGCAGTAATCTCCTAAATCATATTTACATGTAAGCGTTACATCTAGGAAATGCCAGTAATTGGGCGCATACAAGATTCTTTAAATTACAAATAATGTTATGTTGATGAGATCAACCAAAATCTGTAATGTATTGTTGCTTATTTTGTTTTACAATTTTTAATTTCATTAAAAAGATTAAAATACATAACCCAAAAGAAAAAATGTAACAGAGACAAAAGAGCTAGACAAAAATATTTAAAAAGGGAAGTAAAATAGGTAAATTAAAATAAAGGACAAAAACATGTATTATCTATTACCTATTATTGCTTAGTTCCACTAAGCATTCTTAACTATCATCAGGTCAGTAGTTGACTTGTTAGTATTCAGTCTTTTTACCATATCTTCATGTTTTCAAATGGTTGAAGCTGTGGTATATTGAGATTCTCAGTCAAAGTAGATGGGAAAATAATAATCAACAATATTGTCTCAATTACCAATACCTGAGTGATGGTGACTAATGGATCACGTCCAGGGTATTGTGTTCCACTTGCAGTCGAAATCACCAGAAATTAAGAATTTATATGAAGGTACCAGTTGTTCTCCTAAGGGAAACAATGTAACACTAGCAGGACAAAGGAACAAGGAGAGCTTTGATGTCATTGACTTAGGAAAAGTAGCAGTTCTGTCCCTTTAAGAGTAGAACATGTTAGTGGGAATAACACTGAATAATAATGGACAATTGTATTAATAGCTAGATGTTTTGGTGACTAAAATGGTGCTTTAGTATGTAATAGCTTGAAAAATTAGGTGTTTTTTGGGGGAGCTAGGAAAGGCAAAGGAAGATAATACAGTGAGGAAATTGTTATTTCTGCAGTGGTTAAACTATTTTACCATGTGTTAATCATTTGTGTCCGCTGGACTGTCTCCCAACCACCAGTATACTGTATTTTCTGGGAGAGTCTCCAGGGATTTAATTTTGATTGTTTTCAGTTGCCTAGATTCTGGGAAGGATAAACAAAGCAATACTTTTTGCTGTTGGTCTTAGCTGCATTGAATTGTTAGAAAAGGGAAAGGCAGAAATGATATATTTTACAGAAACATCATGAAGAGTTGAAGTATAGGAAGTTTCAGCTACTTTAGACAAAGAAACAGATGTTTGGAAATCTCATTGTCTTTTTTTAGTTTGCATTACCATTCTATATGTTGGACAAAATTATAGTTGCCAGCAAATATTTTTATAATTCAGTTCTGTACAACAGACGGGGTCAATCTTTTGAGTGACCAGGGCTTCACTTATACTTGGCCGAGGAGATTGAAGGCTTCAGAGTAGTGGGAGGAAAATATGGGAGAAACTGGGATTTGGGGGGAAGTTTTATTTTCAAGAGCCATGGTAGCGCAGTGATTAGAATGCAGTATTTCAGGTAATTCTGCCAACTGCTAGCAGTTTGATTCTGACCAGCTCAAGATTGACTCTGCTTCCATCCTTCCAAGATCGGTAAAATGAGAATCCAGATTGTTAGGGGCAATGTGCTGACTCTGTAAACTGCTTAGAGAGGGCTGTAAAGCACTGTGAAGCGGTATATAATTCTAAATGCTATTGCTATTATAACTGTTCTTTTAAAGCTGATACTTATTAAAATGTCAGGAAAATGTGTGTTCAGTTGTCAATAGTTCTGCTCAGAAAACGTTTTTCAGGCTAAAAGGACATTATGTGAACTGGGCTGTAAGTGGTCTCCCTGCTGTACAAGATTTGGTTGGCAAGTCAGTTTAGTGAAGCCCATGCACTTATTCCTCCTTCCTCCTATTTATTAAGAATGTAGATTCATTAGGCTGCCCCAAAGGTTGTGTTGGTTTTCTGTTCTTTTTAGGTTATGTGCCTGGAAAATGAACTACTTTGGATATAAAGCTTACCTTTCTAAATATAGCAAAGATTTCTGTGGCCACAACCAAATCTCTAGCAAAGAACTCTTCCTTTGAAAGGACTGAAGGAGCTTCACAGTAACATGTTTTCATATGTGTCCAGGAACAAAAATAATTAAGGTTTATATGATGAAATAATTTTATTTCTTTTCATAACTCTAACAAGTGTTTAATTTTTTTCTATTATCTTATATAAAATAAACTATTTTATGTACAAGAAATTAAAGTTTGTTAAATTGCCTGATAATTGTATTTTAGGAGTGTTAAATTACTTTGCAAGCCTCAGGATTAGTGTGGTTTTATAACAATGCCTATGTTACTACCAGATTTAAATTTATATGCTTGTGGCTTGATCCATATTATTATTTTCTTTTGTCTTTACTGTTAGCAATTCAGGAAATACATATCCTGAAAACATACAGATTTATTAGCTTTTCCAACAGTTTCTTGGAACTATTAAGATCGTGTCATAGAAAAATGATTAGAAATTATGAGAACTATGTCACTAGTATTAGCAGTTCCATGTTAGAAAACTAACTGAAATAGCTGAAAATATAAATTCTTCAATTTATAGAATACTGGCTGAAAAGAAGAGAGCGTAGATAATTGCTGTGGCAATACCAAGGGATAGTGGAAAGGAAGACCAAAAGATCACAAAGTATCAATGTCTGAAAAGTGAAGTTGAAAGATTATGGCATAAACAAGTAAAATTGGCACACTGGGTGCCATACCAAAAAATCTTGGGCACGTTGACAAAATTTCTATCTATCTTTTACAAAGACCACATTAGGACTAAACATATACTACATTGATAGATTGTAAGATTATGAGATCCTTGACTCTTGGGAAGAACTCAATGTGTAGGAAGGCCAACACCAGCTAAAGAACTGCCAACTGTGATTTCATGTTGTATACAATAACAACAGCAACTACAATGCTCTTTATAGGCAAGATGTAATTGAAGTTTACAATGGTTAGGTAGTGCCTTATGTTTGGGTGTATCATCTAGATTAATATTTATTTTCTTAGGTGTGATAAAGAGCTTAAATTGTCATAATTTAAATTATGGACAACTAGGGAGAAAAATATTGAACCTACGTTGTGTTTTCATTGATGCATGGATGCATTTGAATTCTTCAAATATTTCATCATGTTATTTTAGCTCTTATATACAATTATACTTAATCAGATTAAAAAAAACCTACACTGTAGAGGATATTCTCTCCACAGTAGCCAAAAATATGTTTATGGGAAACCTTATGCATTCTTCTGTTTCTAGAAACTAATTCTCACAGTTTTTAGTTAGCAGTGATTAATTGTTTCAAATCTGTTCATCATTCCCGAGCCAGGTTAAATGATTATAATAAATATAAGACTTATTTATGTTTAATAACTTTTATTAATTCTTTTGTGTCTCTATTAGGTATAAATGATCCAGGACTGTATAGAGTTGTAGGGGTGAGTTCAAAAGTCCAGAGACTTCTGAATTTGTTGAT
Source organism: Stegonotus admiraltiensis (assembly GCA_032468215.1). Classification (NCBI taxonomy): domain Eukaryota; kingdom Metazoa; phylum Chordata; class Lepidosauria; order Squamata; family Colubridae; genus Stegonotus; species Stegonotus admiraltiensis. Next base: position 69,015 of record JANHZT010008486.1, on the reverse strand, counting down.
GGGTATGCTCATTTTTAAAATCTACTTCTATCATTTTATATGTATGCATACTTCCTTTTTATGTTTTTTTTCTAATTTTTAGTTTTCTGTTTTAAATCATGTCAAGATGGGAAAGCAACTTGATTTGGGACAATTGGCTTTTTTAATGGATGCTGAGAGGGCATAATTTAATACAAAGCTTAAGGTTTCCATTATGCCCTTTAATTCACCAAAGTTTTAAAAAAATCTGAAAATATATGAAAATCTGAAAGATTTAAGCTATTTGCAGTTTATTCAAGATTTATCCTTAATTATGAGAGGACAAGTTTGATGAAATGAAAATAGTATATTTAGATATTTTTAAAGTAGATAGAATATTTTCAACATATTGAAATTTGTCTCATTTCAGTGCAAATATATTTAAATGTACGTGTCTATATGTGTTTAATCCTTATTTTGAGTTCTAGTGATTTTTCTAGGAAATTATAGATTCTCATCCCTCTGATAAAATTTTCATTTAATTCTGACCCAAATATAACTATCATTCTTCCTATTGTTAGAGTGAAACTGTTCTGTCTATTATCTAACCCCACCATAATAGTCAACACTGCAAAATTTTCAGATTTCTTGTGCACAACTTTCGGCAGTACATGCAATCAGATCAGACTACCTGGATTACTTGAGCGTTCTGTGTCTTCCAAACCTGTCATTTGATAGAATCACTGGTCTGACTCTTCAGGATTCATTGATATTCAGAGAAGCTGGTCTGCAACAGGCTTCTCTCCAGGAGCATGTAGCTCCATCTGTGCTGATAACACAGTGTTCTTTGGCAGATAAAACTAGAGGAAACTAGCAAATGAATTCATCTCATTACCCCAGACATCATGTGGATGGCAAAGTACTTTATTTTACTGTATGCGCTGCTGTCAAATCCTTGCCACTTGTATGATGCTGATTGTCTCTGCTGAAAATATAACAGATATTATACAGTATAGTGTCTTGTTTGCCGTATTAATTTGTCAAGATGATCTGACTAATTATTAAGTAACTATCTTTAATTGCTGTTGGCAATTACATTGAATTTAAGAAAGGTATATAGTCCGCAATATTTCTTATAGCTTCAGGAAGAATTAGGAAGGAAAAGGAAACGCTATTGAGACAAAATGCATGAATCCTGTTATGGAAACCGGGTATTTTCATAAAACCCAACTTAATCTACTGTTTTGTTGGAGAAAGTCATTCAAACAGTTTAAATTTAAATAGCTGATGGCAGTTCCAGTTTAGTACAGTGGGTTAAGGCATTGGAATAAAAATGGAAGACCATGAATTCCAGTCTCACCTTGGGCACAAAGTCAGCTGCATGACCTTTGGCCAAACTCTCTCAGTCCTGGGAGGGACTTTGCAAAGGCAAATCACCTCTGAAAAAGAAAACATCAGGAACTAATTCAGCCAGTTGCCAGGAGTCGACACTGACTTCAAGTGTCTCATATATAGAATGTAATTTATTTCCTTGTATTTTGATATTTTGTTGCATTTGCATCAAATAGAAGCCTATTTTGGGATTCTCTTTTATAAAGCATATTAGCCACTATCCTATGGCCTTTGTCTGAGATCCATGCTTCTTAGGTATTCATTTTTAAAGCTTGTTTTTTACGGAAAGGCAGGAAACCAAATCCTGTTCTCCTATTGCATCATGTTTCAGCACATTGTTCTGCCTTACAAAAACGTACCTGGATAGGTATGCAATCGTAAGAAAGATATCATTTCCTATTTTAGCTTCCCTAAATTGTGATCCTCAAGCTCATCAAAATTTTCAAGAGGAAAGGAATGTTGTGAAAAAGAAAAAATAAAGTTAGGGATAGAAAATGCATAAAGTGGATGTGCATGTTTAAATAATTTATCTACTGAAAAAGAATATTACAGTTACAAGAATTAAATTGATCTGATTGTTAGGTAAATACAGTAACATTCTTCATGAGTCTCCCTGTCATTGCACATGAGAGTTTTAAGCATGGATTACAACCTTGTCAGGAGCTTCTTACTGCTGAGAACATTTTTTGTATTTATTTATTAAATTTATTTGCCACCCATCTCACCGTTGGGCTACTGTGGAAAGCTTACAACAATAAAATGGAAAAAATAAAATATGTAAAAATAACAATAGTAAAGGAACAAAAACATAAAAGTAAGCAATGGAAGTTATGTAGTAAAGAAGCAAGCTATAGAGAACATCTTGGATGAAAATTCTAATCATTGCCAAAAATCTTGCAAGGTGAGAAACACCTTGATTGTTTTTGGTGGCTAAGATAGGTGTGATTCTCTATGCTAGTCTAGTTGTTTCACGGGATCTAATACACAGTGTAGTAAGAACCTGCCCTCTGACATCCAGTCACTTAATTGCCTAGTTTCAAGGCCTGACTTTTTAGATTGGTTGTAGGAGAGCTGTATCAAATGTTAGAAACTTTGTAAAGACCAACTATAGTCTACTTTTATACTCTAAAGTGGTTTTATCATCCTTAGTATCCTTTTATCTGTCCTTTATTGGGATACTGGTGGGTGGCCACTGAATCTTAGAATTTTATACCTGCAAAAAAGTCATTTTGTGATAAACAATAGATATGGATTGAGGAAAGAATCTCTCTTTCATCTGATGGATGAAAGAGATGCATCAATATTATCAATTAATATATATTAATTTCATTGACAAAATGTATTGTAACCATCCCAAACCATAGAGTCCATGAGAAGTCACTCTACCAACTAGTTTAATTTCTGCAGTCGTGTATCTCTTCCAGACAAGGGAGCATTCAGCATTATATATTAAATGTTTGACTTCAAAATGTTACTTTGTTTGATATAAGTATTGCTTTTCATTCTGTATTAATGAATGCCATTTGTCTCAGACTATAAGTATTTTATACCAGAATATAATATAAGCCTGCTAATAACCCATACATAATGCACAGAGACCACAATAGACAATAGGTGTAAATTTGATTTTTTTGAAATGGTCTTTTCTGTACTTGTACAATTGTACTTCTATGCATAGAAGATAAGAAACAGAATCTTGAAGGTGCGTGGCTTATTCTCTTCATTAACAGAACTTTGATTTATTGATGCTTTCATAAACTCAGTTATACTGTACAATATCTGGAATCCAAATTATAACCAATCAAGGTTACCTGCTTGTGTTTATTTTCTAGATGCAAAAACATGTGATGAAGTTGATTTGGAAGGTAATACAGAATGGGAAGTGAAGACAATAACAAGCACTGTGAAACAATACTTAAGGTATGATTAAATATGTCCTATTTCTGTAATTTCATTGAAACTATAATAGATAGTGAATGTTATCACATTTTTTGAAAAATTCAAATGTAAACAATTTTAGGAAGCATGTAGAATATTATTTTCTGGAATTCTTTACAATCCTTTAAAATCTGTTCCATGTCAGATGACCTGAAATGACCTGGGAGGAAGTTTAGACTGGAGGGATCAGCAACATGTTAAGCTGTTGCATAGTTGTCCTTTCTGAAACAATGCATGGGCACATTTTTCTTGATAGCATCAGCTGATTTATTGACACAATATTTCTTATGGCTTATTCTGTCACCTTCAGTTTGGCTCTGTCCTGTCCTGTGATTGGAGAGTTATACTGCTAATGGATAGGTTAATGGTTAAGCTCCTTTACTTAACTTTCTTTTCAACATTCTTTTGGTTTAGAAAGAAAAAGAAGTGGATTGTAATTTTCAGAGTGCAATCTACGGAAATAATCATAACAAACTTTTATGTTTTGAAAAAAACACATCCTTTAAAGAATTGATTGCTTTCTGTATGGTAATCATATCTTTATATTTCCTGGCTCTGGTGGTAGAAACTCCAAGATTTTCCTCATATGAAATATGGAATACAACCTATAAATATTTCATGGAATGATGATTTCTTTTGTCCTAGTTTTTATAAAAGGCATCCTAAGTAGAAAGTTAAACAGTGCAAAATTAAAATGAATACATTGTAGTATGATAAAATATATAGTTCTCTCCCCCACTTTAGAATATTTGTATTTAAACTTGATTGTAAATTTAAATGATCTTTTTTTCTCCTTAATTATTACAATGTTTTTGTCTTAACAGAAGCCTGCCAGAGCCCTTAATGACATATGACTTACACGGAGAGTTCATCACTCCTGCTAGTAAATATATGACATATCAGATTTTATCTTTTAAAATAATAATTATTGGAAATCAGGGAAATCCAGTTAGGTAACTTAATACTCAAAATCTTTTCCAAAAATCATTGTATGCTTTTGGTCCTCCTACAAACGCATACAGTATTCAGAATGTTAAAAACTTTCTACACAGTACAACAACTTCACTGCAAACTATTATACAATATATATATTCCAATTCATATATAAAACTAAGTGTATTGGGCTAAATACAAGGATGTTGCAATATAATATACATGTATTAACATCTTATGAAAATAATATGAAATGGGCAATGAGAAAACTGGATGTAATCTCCCAGAATGTAATGTAGTTGAATTACATAAAAGCTAGAACTTTGTGTTAAGAATCTTTCAAAAAGACTGCCAGCGTAACCATTTGTAACTAAAGAAGAAGAATTATTTTATGATTCAGTTTCTCCCGTTCCCCCCCCCAAAAAAATCCATATTGTACTGTGGGGGGGGGGCGAACTGCTCTAGATATTGATTGGCTGATTGTGATGTTAACATGAAATGCTCAATTACAATTCTCAAAATATTTAAGCCTACCTTTTATGAGAGAACAGAATATTATCAGTTTCACTATGACTATAACTTTTTAAAGGGAAAGGCTAAAGAGGTTTATGACTTAAAGAAGCAGAGAGACAGCTAGCAGCAAGGAAGGGAGTGGAATATACAATGGTTTGAAAGAGAAAGAAACCTGAGGCACAATATTTGGAGGATATGAAGAAAGAAAGATCTGTAAAAAGAAGGATCTATAAAAGACAGGTTGAAGGATTCTCTTAGCATTTAAGCTTGTAGATGCTTGGAGGAAGAAGGTAAAAGAGATAATGATACTAAAGAATATGGGAGATAAATGGTTGGAATGGATAGTGTGTATTTATTCAAGATATTTATTCACCATTTTATTTTATTTTTTATTTTAAAACTGCTTGTTTCACTATCAAGTGACTCTTGCCACCTAATTGTTTACAAATCTACATGGGTTTAGCAATTCTCATTTTTTACCATATTTGTGTATCATTTCATTTCCATTATGCCCCATGTAGGGCTGTGACATGTCTGTATTATCTCAGTGAATCTGCACTTCAGCAAATTATTTAAATATTATAGTCAGGGTGGTTTTCAGGAAATAGAACTGATGCTTGGTTATATATTAAGGAAGGTCATAAACAAGGCCAAAAGAATAAAAAGTTACCCTCTTATGATAAATGTTCTATAACTAGCAATTTAAATATAGTACTGAAGTTTCCTAGCATCTGGGGAGATGAAAAAGTGTCAAAAAAGGATTTAACTTCGTATCTTTAAATATGTACAGGTAGAAAAAAAGAAAATACAAATGTTTTTACATAATTTTCAGCATGCATTGTGCCAAGTACATAACTATGTATTATTGTTTTTTTCTTTTATGTAGAAAGTGGTAGCCCTGAGTCCCGTGTTAAAGTTATCCACTCCTTGGTTCATAAACTTCCAGAAAAGCACAAAGAAATGCTTGATATTGTTGTGAAGCACTTAGCAAAGTAAGCCTCTTGTATCTTACTTTGATGTTTACATTTTTTTCCTTTGCAGTTCCTGAAGGCTGATTATGTTCGGAGATGTATTTTTATATTTCATATAAACAGCAAAAACAATGTTTGCTTTTTGCCTTATTTATTTATTTGTTTGTTTGTTTGTTTGTCCAATTTATAGTCTGCCCTTCTCCGTAAACTCAGGGCGGCTTACAATGCATTATAGCAATAGCCTGCATACTTTTTTTTGCATATACCTGCTTATTAGGGCTTTTGACCCCCCTAAGCAGTGTTGTTCTGTACAAAGTTGGCTTATTGCCCCCACAATCCGGGTCCTCAATTTTCCTACCTCGAAAGGATGGAAGGCTGAGTTAACCTTGAGCCTGGTGAAATTCGAACTTGCACTAATTGCAGGTAGCTGTCAGCTAAGTGCTAGCACTTAACAGCACTTTCATCCGCTGCACCACCTAGGCTCTTTATTTTAGAAATTTTAATGTGGATGATTGGATATATTTATTTGATTGTTTGTTTGTTTAAATTTCTATACCACCCTTCTCCCAATGGGACTTAGGGTGGTGAACAGCCAAAATAAAAAACATAGAGACAAAAGTTAAAAACAGTTTGATTTTAAATTGTGGGCCAACTGTTTAATTCTTTTAAATCATTTTAACTTTTGTATTTTTGCTGTTTTACCCTGGCTGTGCGCCACCCTGAGTCCTTCGGGAGAAGGGCGGTATACAAATAAAATTATTATTATTATTATTATTATTATTATTATTATT